>JAECUM010043375.1:0-18689 GCA_016617855.1 Megalonaias nervosa
TGAGAGCTATTCGTGATTAAGTATATGATCCCTCTACTATTTAACATCTTTCACTCTTTATTCAAATCAATGTCATTGACATAAACAATCCAATTTTTCGGAATATATGTTCTGATGGCATACATGGAAGAGTTAAGATTTACAGCTTTATCAGTAAGGATAATTTGCATCCTAAGAAAATCGTATTGGTAGTATATATGTCTTTAATATAAAGAAATCAAAAATTGCAAATATATTACAGATTTCTGCAAAACTCATCTGCAGTATATATTGAGTTTAAATTACAGCTGGCAGCTGTAGGCGTTATAGCGGAAGAAATATTAATTTAGTGTGGCAATAACCGGAAAATATTACGTGATTTCGTTTCTTGTCATATTTACTGCTGGTCGTTTCCAAAGCTATTAGCTATGCCTCTTTTACCGGTAAAGAGCGGCAATATTTTACAATAGCGCAGAAGAGAGAGAGAGAGAGAGAGAGAGAGAGAGAGAGAGAGAGAGAGAGAGAGAGAGAGAATTCATGCATATTACAATATACTAGCTTTGGATTCGTGTATTCCTCTTTTTCGTAAATTATACCTAATACGATAGTTTCCTCTGAGTACTTTGCTTTCGGATTCTGTGAATACATTTTATTTTTTTATGAGTTTTGATGATTTTGTCAAAACGGAATGTTCTTAATGCGTAGCTGGGAGTACATGGTACTGTTGTCTTCATAGCTAAATATGTTTTCCTTTGGTTTTTAAATTCATTGTTTAGAGCAACGTGAAAATCCATGAAAATTGTTGCCAAATCAAAACTTTTCAGTCACGGTAATTGTGACTGGAATTTTCACAGCAGTATGCATGGTTTCTTACTGTAATTGCAACTCGAACTACTTGAAATAATGATACCGTTCTTCCGCGAACGTGCAATCGCTTGGAAATTAAGACGAAAGGGTTACTACTACAACAAAAGGCTAAATTAAGGTTAATAGGTTTGTATGAAGATAATTGTCTGAAAGAATTTTAGCCATGAAAGTTGTCATCGCCAACTTTCTATTCAGACATTTGTCGCATTTTTACCATAACAGTTTTCCTCCAGACGCAATCAGTACCTTTTCTATAATTTGATTCTATTTTAAATTATACAAGTGGGTTTTTGGTCTATGTTTCCTCTAGGCCGCTTCTGATAGCTTTAAACCTTTACTGTACCATGCATTAAAGAACTTTGTAGCTTAAAACCTTTACTGCACCATGCATTAAAGAACTTTGTAATTTTTAACTATAAAACTGCTATCCTCATTAAATTAAATCGGGATCCAGAGATATGCCAAACATATTTTATCAAAAATACATTTGTTGGGGGAAACTGCTTGAAATAATAAACTGTGTTCATTTTTTTCAGATTAGTCATATTTAACATTATCAAAACAGCCTTTCAACATTTACCATTATTTATCTGTACAAATCATATGGACATGTGCATACACAGTTATACCAGTTGTTATAGATACATAGTACCTATAGAACAACGTTGTAGTGTAACCGTTGTGTATTTGGGAGAGGGCTCCACAATCTCATTGAAAGTTTTTAAACTTAGAGGAGAATACGCTGATGATTATATTCTTTCTCTCTTTTATTTTTGGCATGTTATTCAGGATACAATCACATGGAAGGTGAATCCAGTCTAGATTACCTATCTCTTATCGTGCAGAGCATCAGCCCCCAGTCGGGATCTTCAGTTCACAACAAAATGTCGTCTGCTGCAGAGAGCCCATCATGACAAGTTTATCTCATCCTATCTGCACCGAAAGGTCACTTATGCCACTTGTCTATACCATGCACAGATACTGACAGGCACTTGAGACTATATAAAGGGCGTACAATTGTCTTCTGTGAAGTGTGATTACCAAGAGCTGAGTGGGTCTGGGTCTAGATGATTTAGTTTTGAACCAGGAGGTATTGGGTTTGTGTTCACAGTTCGATGATATGTCCCCTCCACTCTACTACCACCACCATGCACTCAAGAATCCACATGAACAATACTTGTATAACCTGTGGTTCTCATTGACGTGTGTGTGTGCGTGTGTGTACTTACTTACTTTGAAATTTACCATTTTTTTATTACAGAAGTTATCTTTGTCACTTATCATCAGTTGTCCTGAGAGCATTATTACTAATGTAAGAATTTTTAGATACAAGTAATTTTATGTTTGCACTCGCTTCCAAACTTAATGGATCATAGAAGGGGAAAATCCATCTTTGATCAGACAATGAAATCCTTGGAGCAAAATCGAAATAAACATCTTTAATGTGACGATGCGTTCCTACATCTGTTGTATACATAAATAGTGTACGAACATTATGCCAATAAGGTTTCTAAATTGTGCAAAATGAACGACGATATATTTTTGTGTGCATAACATCATGTTATTATTGGCAGAAACCAACCATATACAAACTACTTCAATTGCTCAAAAATAGAGATTAAACAACTTTTTAATACTATGTAAATATGTGTATAATACATTCCGTCTTAGACTCTCTCTCTCTCTCTCTCTCTCTCTCTCTCTCTCTCTTTATGTGCACACAGGCTTAATCGCCATTATTCTTTCATCTATGCAACAGTGCATTGTATATTACTTATGTCTTATATTTACTGTGTGCTTTTTTTGCATGCGTCAAAAATCAATAAAGTTCTATTCTGTTCTCTTCTAACAATGGACAATAGTCTTAAATTTATATACAACTGTTTAGATTGTTTATCGAATATTTCTTTAAGATGGTAATTAATCTCTTTCTACCTTTTCTAACCCAAAAGCTAATTAATATCAGAATAATAAACATTTAGTAGTTGACTTGACAAGAACCAATAAAGAGGCACAACGTTCTTTAAGCTTTTGTGAGGGGATGGGTGAAATATGACTCCCACCTGTTATGGTACTTTCGTTATAGTTATGGAGGAGACGATCGGCTATGGTGTTGTTGCCCGGATCGAGCAAACAATAAAATGAAATATGAAATTAATGGATGGAATAACAGAGATCAGAACAAAGATATGAAATAGAACAATACGAGCCTCCGTTTGTAAAATATAACAATTTAATCAATTACATAAACAAAATGAAACTGAACATGACATTTGAATGATACACTTTCTTTAGAAAAAGAATTACAAAAGTTATGCGAAATGCAATCAGCCGTTCTGTTGTACCGATAAAACAATTTCATCACAGAAACAAGTTACTGATCGAACTCAAATTACCGGCATGTCAGCACAGCCTGATTGCTTCCGGTCCTTTGCAAATAACTTTTGGTGACAGGTCAGCGTTGCCCCCCCCTCTTGGCTGTAGACTGCACTCCTTCCCACTGAGAAGTACAGTATGGAGCTATTTTCCCTTAAAATAAATATAATGCGCAACCTAAATATTCGTCAGGTCTTTCTTCTCCTGGGATTGAACAACTTTTCCGCTCTTTTTGCGTCGTATGTCGCCTTATCGTATTTCAAAGGAACGAAGCTAATGTGATCAGTTACAAACACAACCTATTATAGCAAATTAATGTTCCGCTAGCGGCTACTCGCATTCCTAACTGGAACCATGACATAACTAGATATTTTAGCCAATCAGTATTAACTTTCTCTAACCACCAAATTTTTAAAACTCCCATCTAAGTCAGAATAAATCTCTCTAGTCCGCCTCTATTAATAACTATTCCTGGAAAATATCCTTTCATGACACTTATTTCAAATGGCCCAAGATTTCCCTAAATTTGTCCATGGATTTTCTTAACTTTATCATTTCCTCTACTTGACCCTACGTTAACATACCAGTCAGACCATTAACCTAGCGGATCCTAAGTAAACCTCACCCATGCCCCAAACAGAGAATATTTTAATCAGCTAACATACTTCAATCTTAATGGTTACGTGTGACGCTGACCACGACAAAATGTGTTTTGCACCATTACACTTTTAATACTGTCTAATGCAGGATGATTACTTTATCTGCGGGTACAATTTTATGATCTCAGTGAATTTCTATTCCAATTTAAAATAAAATAAAATGCATCTCGTCCTAAATCACAGAAAATATTAATCGTACAAGATTTTTAACAAAGCAGTTGCTTTGAAACGTGACGAGTTCTCAAAATAAAATATGATAATAACAGCGACGATACAACAACTTTGTTACTGTTTTGACAGTCATTCTTCATTGTTTGGAAGTTTATCAGATTATCAGATCTGAACTGAACTTTTACTCCTTTTCGCATGCATGTAGTTTCCATAGAAGGACTATACTTCAATTGTAGCAACTTGGAACATCGCGCATTTTCTTTCGAATGACAGGCACGTTTGGCATTTGATTCTCAGCAAGAAAGTCATGATTTATTAGTATATTGGGTGTAATGTAGATTTTATTAATGAGGAGGCGTGGAGTGAAGTCACGAAATCATAGTTCATTCTAGATGAAGATGACACCCACCCACATTCGAACAGCAAACATATGAGACTTTGAAAATTGCGAGCCATTTTGACTCGAATCTTATACTAAAAATATCTACGCCATTAAACTGGTTCAAGATAAATATGGTGCCCATATAATAGCCTTTAAACCGCCATTTTGGCCCTTTGAGCAGGTCGGCAACAGAGTTGTTTAGCAGTGGCACTCGTGTGAAGTCACGAATCAATACCTCATATCTAAAAAAATAGAATGTGGCTCCAGTTTCGGACAACAGATAATAATATGGCTTGCCAGTACCATTATTTAAATTATAAAATACCGTACTTAGAGAAAATGGATAGAGCTAAGTAACTTTTAATCAATATAATGAAGCAGTAATTAATCTGACTGATCGCTTTTATTACGACTTTATGGTTTTATAATAAGTAATAGAAAAGAGTAAGAAGCAACAAGTTTGTAATACAAAATTCAACAAGTTATTTATATCCCTAGAATACAAGTGAAAATGTAAAAAGAAAGGAACTTACGGTATTCCGAATTAAATCCAAAATAATCCTAGAATTACAGACACCACTCCTAATAATTAAAGTTCTGAACAAACTTTAGCGGAAATCCAAAAATATCCAACGGTGAAAGTGTTGATTTTTCTGTGATGGCTCCTAAAGAGTTGATGTGCCAACAGTCTTTTGTTGGATCACAATAATACAATCCAAGAATTAAATCCTTATTTGAAATTTCAGTATAAATTCAAGTCTCTATTTCCAAGAATGATATCAGAGCACTTTTGTATTTCCAGAGAAGAAATAATTTGAATAATTACAAATCAAATACTGTACACAACAAAAACTTGATTCTGGTCGGATGTTGAAGAACGGATGAATAATCTTTCCAGTAACAAGATTATATAGTCTTCTACTTGACCTCAGGTCACATTAGCATTTTATAAAAAGAAAATAAAAAAACAAACAATTACTTACTTAAAATAACTTTCTAGAATTGTCTTAATGTTTACAAAATAAAATGTTAGGTATGATTAGAAAGTCTGGTACTAAAATTATAATATTGAACCTGGAATATTTAGGTACACCAGGTAAAATGTAGGGGAATTTTAATAACCTAGACCCAGACACAACTAAACATGTTTACTTCTATTAATAATGATTTTATAATTAAACCCATACACACATAAAATATTTTAGTTATGTATTAGTTTTTCACAGGAGACAAGGTCGAATTTGAAATGGTTAGTTTGTTTTGCTATATTAAATATGGACATTGTTAAACAATTTTTATTATTACAATGTATCTTATTCTTGTAATTCACAGCCAAAGATTTACATCTGAATGGTCTAAATATCAAATTATAAAAACAACAGCAACAATAGTTAGTAGTAGTAGCAGTAGTAGTAGTAGTAGTAGTAGTATTCCTCATATATCTTTGCAGGGTTAAACAATGCATTGAGGCAGGAACAGTCGGTCCAATTTCGACAACAGCAGTATTTCACAACAACCATTTTAAAGTCCCTCTTGGACAACAAACAAAAGCTATAACTTTGATAAATCTGAAAACTGGTTTACTGAACGCTATATCATTTGTTTGTCCGAAAACAATGGTAAATGACGCAATGCCTAGTGGGTAAATGACATCTTATAGCATATATAGCTCACTAACCAACCCTATTGGTAAATTCTTAACATTGCAGGCTACGTATCGTCCTAAAGATAAAAAAAAAAAACAAAAACAATACGGTGATATTTTGCAACACGTCATTGCTCGGAGATTTAAACGGTGCTATTTTATATCACGTAATTGCTCTTAGATTTATACGGTGCTATTTTACAACATGTCATTGCTCGTAGATTTATTTATACGGTGAAGTTTTACTTCCTTTTGCTGTCACATTCATCTTGAGATTCCTTTATTCCTTCCTAAATGAGATGTATTATGAACACGCAGCGGTCTATAAAATATTTCTTAGAACATTTCATTTTTTTTTTTTTTGCGAATATGGTGCTTAAATGCTATTTAAAGTTTGTTTTCATTATTATATCTCCTCAGCATGGTATCATGTAGTGATGTGGGTATTCAAATAACGTGGCATAGGATTAATTTAGCTCTATACAAGATGTTACTAGTTATGCCCTTCGCCAAATAATTCCTTTATAATTATAGTTTATTTTACACAATAGCTTTTTACTACCATAAGTGTTGACTAAGTTTTCAATACATTACAATAAGTCCTTCCTCCACAATCGACAAGAAATTTACATCATGGATGGCGGCAAAAAAATAATATGGCTTCATACTATTATTTGAAAATATACACTATGCAAAAGGAGAGAGAGAGAGAGAGAGAGAGAGAGAGAGAGAGAGAGAGAGAGAGAGAGAGAGAGAGAGAGAGATTTGCCAAAAGTATATTTTTGGAAGGTAATTTGGAAGATAATCGTATAACTAGTAATTTCTTTCCTCGCATTGTTTGTAATTCTTTTTTGTGTGTTTTACATTATTCTCAAATATCAACGATGATCAAGAATATGGCTTCATACTGTTATTTGAAAATATACACTATGCAAAAATAAGAAAAGAGAGAGAGAGAGAGAGAGAGAGAGAGAGAGAGAGAGAGAGAGAGATTTGCCAAAAGTATATTTTTGGAAGGCATTTTTGGAAGATAATCGTATAACTAGTAATTTCTTTCCTCACATTGTTTGTAATTCTTTTTTGTGTGTTTTACATTATTCTCAAATATCAATGAAGATCGAGATTACACTATCTTTCATAAATGCAAATTTGACGTTGCGCGTATCATCCTTGTTCGTATCATCCTTGTTCGTATCGTCCTTGCATAAAGGAGCTAGTATGTCGTCCCTCAATATTATCTGCGAGATAAATATTTGAATCAGTATTGCATACTTATGAAAATATATTTAGAAATTCTCCGGCAATGCCAAATCAAGTATAAATTCAAAACATTCAAGATTTAATATATCAGCTCAACATACCTGAAACCAATACTGTTCTTTGTACGATTACCCTGTTAGGAGAGTTAGGAATCTCCATTCTGTATACTTACTTTTGAGAACCTCTTCAGCTGTTTATTTTTGTACAATGTACATTGGTCTGTTAAAAATGTCATTCATTCGAATAAAAGTACTTACTAATGTGTATTTAGATATGGTTTAATTGTTTTGCAATCGGTTCGTCAATTCTCATTTTTCCTCTGAACTTTTTAGTGTCCTTGCAACTTATGCCACTAAACTAATCGCTTACGTAGTTAATGTTGATTTGCTAATTATTTTGACGCCGATTTAATGCAAATTATTTTGACGCCGATTTAATGCAAATTATAAGACAGGCCTAATTATAATTTGAAGAAAAGTCAAAACGAGAATCTACGTATCATCGGTGATCATTTTGCTCTAAACCTTCTAACAACTTCCGCGCAACATGTCTTAGTCCAACTATTGTGGAACTTTGCATTCCTGTCCACACAAGTATTGTATGCAGATGTCTTAATGAATTAAAAAGTCTGTATTAGAAAGAAAGTAGAGAACCAACAAAATATATTAATTTAAGGTAGGTCCTCTGATTTAAATGGGCGGACCTGCAGATCGATACATGTATATATGAGATATATGTTTCCTACAATTTTTAGAATGATGTTATATTAACAAAATAGTTCAGTCTCAGTAAAGATTGTGCAGATGTTTATTACCATCAACTGTGTTTTAAAATAGTACCTAAAATTATTTTGACTTTAAAAAATTAAATCCAGTAAGTTATATTTTAAGTAAATGTCATATGAATGTATTTATTCGATCTAGATATTTAAAAATATCATTATTTATATTTTGAAAATAGCAATTTTATAATTGATAACATTATGTTATCAACCAAAGTTTAAACAAATAGATCATTACTATTAACTCCCATTAGTTATTTTGTAGTCTGTTGAAATGGTAAAATGAAAAGGAAAAAGTCTGCGGGTGATGCCTTCAAGGTGTATTATATAAACATCAGCAGCAGGTCTCCTGTGATCGTCCATTACATAAGAGATCTGTATGAGCTATCATTTGGGAAACAGACCATATCTCTGGAACCATTTTCCAGCCTTTGAAGTAAATATGATAAACCGCTAAGGTCAAGATGGTGTTCCAGATCAAAAGGCTCCACATCTGTTTATGAGCCCTATTGACACTGTAGATTGAATATGGATAAAGGTTCAACACATTTTAAGTTACAGCTGTCAATGTCGTTTACAGCTTGCATATAAATATCGTGTACAGTTTTTTAAATTGACAATTTCTCCTTTTTAAGGTATTCGTGCTATATCGTTTAAATGCGACTTTCTATAAAGACACACATAGACTAAGGTAGTTCGAAACATGTAAACATCTTTTGAATCAACCCTAGAGTCCAGGAAAGAAAACTCTTTTTTAATCAATAATTATGCTGTACTGGAATAGAATGGGAAAAGAATTATATTCGATCCTAGATACTTCTCTATTTTTGTATGTAAATAAAAATTTTAACTTTCATCGCTGAAACTGAAGACAGTTTTGTGGATAAAATATAATTCACCTTTTAAATTGAACAATTAGCAAGTTATTGGTTTAATGTTTACTTTCTAGCAAAGAGCTTTTTCTAAACAAAAATATGAAAACACTTACTATTGTAGGTGTTGTCATCGTTATCACCGCCTTCATCATCATCGTTGTATTTTTACTATTACGTTTTTCTTCTCCTAAAATCTTATTTCTTCAGTTGAAATCTTAATTTCTGGTAATCTTGTCACTTTTGTCAAACTAATTTGGTAATCTTTTCAATTTTGTCAGACGTTTTTGGTAATCTTGTCAATTTTGTCAGACTTTTTGGTAATCTTGTCAATTTTGTCAGACATTATTGGTAATCTTGTCAATTATGTCAGACTTTTTTCGTCTTACTATCATGAATAATGATTAAATACGATGATACTGACAACTTAGAAATACGTTTGAAACACAAGATTTCATGGATAATGATAAGGAAGATGATAATGACGAGTTTGAAATAAAGGTATATCATATCTTACCTCCATAGACAATTATAAATTTTACAACCAAGAAACTGCAAATTTATATTTAGTGACGTTGAGAGAGAGAGAGAGAGAGAGAGAGAGAGAGAGAGAGAGAGAGAGAGATTGACGATCAAGGATGTTTTATCATAAGTCTGATTCACCGGTCTCCTTTAGATTGTTGAAGAAACGATCGAATAAAGACAAATTAGTGAGCCCCTAATTTCGGCACACAGTGATATATATATATATATATATATATATATATATATATATAGCATATATGCTGGGAAGGAGTTGTTGGCAAGGCTGGTTGCTACATACAAGTGGTGCATATGTTGCTATATATATATATATATATATATATATATATATATATATATATATGAATTAACCAGATAATTTGTCAGTACTTTGTCCACATTTATGGGGTTCCGCCCTTTCGTCAGTTTGGTCTTTCGTCCATCCATCACACATTCTTTTTGCAAAATAAGTAGTATTGAATTGCAGCCAGATTCGGTATACAGCCTGATATTGATAGTATCTTGGATGATTTAAATGCACTGTTTTATGTCACCGTTTCCACACAATAACTCAGAAGTTTTAAGTGTTAAAAGTTAAACATGGAGGTTTATGCTTGAAGTTATTTTTTAATCTTCCATACATGAAAACAATGTATTCGCGGTTATAATAAAATTATATTGCATCATTTACGAATAATTTCGTTTAAAAGTACCAATCTCACAAATTGCAATGTAGTGCTTTTTGTGGTGAGGGGGGAATAATTGAATTTCAATTAGATTTCGTTCGATAACGGTGAGAGAGATATGTTAGCGCAAGGTCACATAGCGGAAAATGACAAAACTAAAACAAACCAGAGCCAAATTTTAGGAAATCTTGGGCCATTTGAAACAGGTAAATAAAAATTATATTTTCCAAACTGGTGATTAATAGAGACGGTCTGGATAGAGCTATTTTGACTTCGATCGGAGTATTAAACATTTTTGGCGGTTAGAAAAATTAATCTTGATTTGCTAAGCTAAACTAGTGCGCGCGCTCGTGCGTGCATGCGTACGCGCGCGCGCGCGCGCGCGTGTGTGTGTGTGTGTGTGTGTGTGTGTATGTTCCCAGACGAAATTCAAAGTTTTAAGTAATCTCCCTCCCACGAAATTAGTTAGTCTAAGTTTCTGAGGGAAGCCTGAATTTAGCACCTGGAAACAACAAGTATTTCTCGCTAGTTTGTGTAAGGAACGTGTATCGGAAAGTTGAGGACACGAAAATATAGAGATTCAGTTGCAAAGTAAGAGAGAGTCTCAATAAAGCACAAGGTTAGTCTCAACTGCATGCAATATGTTCAGTGATGTAAATTTGTTATTATTTGTTGAATTTATTCCTTTTAAATTCATATTTAAATTCTCTATCAATTCAGAAAATAATAGTACGTTCATCTGTCTTGAATGTAATAGAATGCATGTAGTGTAGGAGTTTCATGCATTGCTCTGATACCCATTGTGAGCTTTATTTATTTGTATTGAATGATATAGAAATCATGTATCCTAAAGATTTCATACATTTCTTCTGATACGAATTTTGAGAAGTAAATTATTTGTCTGAAATGATTTGTGTCATGTATGCTGAGAATTGAATTTTCCATGTCTGGAAATGTGTGTCAGTGAATTGCTAATTAGCAAGGAACGTAGTTAGGACAAGGAGTGAAGACTGAAATTTGTGTAATTTAGTTGTGAATTCTTTTCAACTGACAATCGATGGTGTTAGCATTAGGAACGTGTGTTGACTGACATAGTTCAGCTGGTCTTTTTGAGTCACTAGCGGAGTGTAATGGTTTATCTAAGAGATCTAATTATGTCATTGTTCCAGTACGAATGCTAGGAGCAGCTTGAAAATATATTAATTGATGGTAATATGGTTCTGATTGTGCTATAAGTTGCGAACTGACCATATTAGCATAGTTCTGTTGAATTACGATAAGATGATCTGACATGAAATAGTGGGAATGTTGTTGCTTAAAAAGAGTTTCTCACCACACACTCCCTCCGATTAACATAAACTTTCCTGTTCCGTATGAAAACAGATGTTAACTTTATTTACCCAACAATCACCGCGTTTGCCCAATGTCAAATGGAGGTAATAGCTTTTCTTCGGAAATCTATCATCACTCAGCTTTTACAGTTTGAACCAGTACTTAAGAATTTTTCTGTATCTCACTACTTAGATTGGTATTGTACCTAACTCATTATGGAGTGTGTTTTGTAATATCAATGATATATTTACAAATTAAAGTATGCACAGATTCAATGTCATTCGCTTTATAGAAATAGTAATAATAATAATAATAATATGATTATTATTATTACGATGATAATGACGACGACGATGATGGTGTTGAATGAGAATGAAGGTTGGGTAGATGGGTAAGAAATAGTCCAATTAATAATAGGGCGCATTTTATTGTCCCGTTTGGACACATTGTTCATAGACCATGTTGACAACGTATTTAGTCTTTGATTACAGTGTATTTCTGACTCAAGTGTTGCCGGTTTTTCGGTATATGAGAACTAAAAGCAGCATTTCAAGACATTCGAGTAGCTTTTGTACTATGATGCGAAGGACATTTGTGCCATTATATGTTCGAAATTCAAGAATAATACATTATTAGTTAAGGCTACAATTTAACGAGATGAAAATTTTATATAGTATATATATCAAGAGACAGAGATACAGACAGACAGAAATACTTACTTGTCTCATTTTCCAAGCTTTTGATATATTTTAATAATTGATTTAGTGTTTCTGGTTTACTTAAAAGTATCCGAATGGGATTGAGATAAGGAAATGCTTCCAAATCCTGTATTAGAACAATGTTAATAGCAGATTTGCTGTTATACGGATAGTGATATTTTGTATTTAATTGAATCAATGAATGCAAAATTATGTAATTTTACTAGATCGCTTGATTAAGGTGCCGAATGCGTATGTGTATATATTTGTCAGGATTCAAAAGTATATAGGTATAACTAAAATTTAGACCTTGCTTTTTTCGACCGCTGTTCAAAAGTGACTTGTATTTCCACTGTATTGGGGCCCCGAGTGGCCGAGAGGTCTAAAGCGCTCACCGTTCCGGATCACTAACATCTCACCTCTGTCTGCGTTGGTTCGAGTCTCATGCTCGGCTAGTGTAAGTACGTAAGAAAGTCTGCCAGTAGCTTCTTGTGGGTCGGTGGTTCTTCCCGGGGTTTTCCAGGGTTCTTCCTCCACCAGTTATACTGGCCGCCATGTATAGCCTATCTTGTGCTGAAAAATGGCGTTAAACTCTACAACAACAACAACAAATTTCTACTGTATTGTTATGAGACGGGTTTTATCGATGGTTGAGTCTCTAAGCCTTGATTGTATGAGCAAGTATAGCAAAGAATATTGCACTATATCATTTTATATTGTTATCACTAATAAAGCAATGTCTTTGAAAATGCTTTGTTTTGGGGCTACTTTCGTAGATTAGTTTCATATTGTAGCTGCAGATTTAACGTTTGCTTCAAATACAATAATTACAAACTTTAACCACTATACTGTAGTATTTTATTGGAACCCGTCATCGCAAAGTCATTTCCATCAACGTAAGAATCATTGTCAGAATTCCAAACTGCTTGCACGTGTTTTTCCCACCATCCGTCATCAACTGTAATTGGATAATGAGCATATTTAAAGAACTTGTGAGTATAATTGGTACATTTTTCCAACAACCTAGTTGGAGTGGTAAGTTTTAGACGCAGAACTAAATTTCTCTTCATTAATAATATCGTTTTGCCATTGAATAATGAACTCTGGTATAACAAGAATCAGATGTGACTGTCAACAAGTCAGTAATAGGCGGCAGAGGAAGATTCTTTTGATGCATGTGTGATGTTAACTACTTCGTCCAGTCACGGATTTGAACGGAAAGCAAATACACAAATCCCCTGAAAGAAAACTTTTGGTTGCTTGACATGTATGTTTTTTCTATGCCCTGTAGTTTCAGTTATAATATCAGACAGTATAAACTTGATTGTAATAAGTGTTGCCACATTCTGTGAAGATAACAAATACCTAGTTTGAAATTTCAATGTGCAGATTTGTATCTCATTAAATAATTTCATGAAGAAAAATGAACCTCAACAGTGACATATATTTCAAATCCAAGTGGATATTTTGATGTTGCTTAAGATTTTATTAACACGATATTAGAAACATCCCCTGCTTGTCTCGGGATTTTTAAATGACAATTCCTGTTAAAGTTAACAGCATAGTAATATTGTGTAAGCATATTTCTAAAAGCTTTGGTTCAAATCTTCTCCAAAGTGGATAAAATGTTTGTTGGAAGGTCACCAAAAACCGATAAAGTTAATCAACCTATACCTCAATTTTAAGAGGTTACGCTTGGTTTTATGATAAAACTCTACACACTTGGCCTTTCATGTATACTGGATTCGATTTGTACATTATATTTATATAATCCTCAGCTGAGATTTTTAAACTTGCATAGAAGCTTCTGTAAGGTTTGGGCTTTGACTGAGGACATGGTTCCCTGGCACCATTTTAGACATGCACGGGACCATTACAAATCTAAGTATATACCTTCCAATGTAAGCCTAGCAAAAACGGTCTCTCTTTAATCGTTTAGCTGTAAAGCTATCTTTTGATAGTCAGCTAGGGGATAGGACGCTTCAAGAGATGATTACTACAATCGGTTTTTTTTTTCACGGATACTATTGCACAATAAGTAGTGATTATGGTGGATCCATTGATCCCTCATCACATTCCGATTTTGTATCAGCATTTCCACAGTCACTTGTCTCAGCCACTTATTCTGCAATGCTCGTAAAACACGAATTCATGCAATATCGGTGGTGTCCGGGTAGTTACTAGTTATCAGAATAAAGAAAGACGAGAAAAATGATATACCTGTAAAAATGTCAAACTATTTGTTTCAAATACCATTCACAATCGACTGCTCCGGTGGCCTAATGGTCAGAGCGTCCGCCTCGGATGCAGGAAGTCGAGTCATCCCATATAAAACTTATAAAAATGGTACTAAAAGCTGCCTCGCTAGGCGCTCAGCATTAAGAGGTTAGTGTTAAGACTGATTTGTCAGGACAATGTGACTGGGTGGGACATTATGCTACATGATGCATGATGCCCCAGTGCTAGACATCACAATAAACTGCCATACTGCAGACATCGTAGTGATATGACTGTAAAACTGTTAAAGCTACGTTATAAATCCAAATCACACACACACACACACACACACACACACATAAACACCTCTCCATTCAAAATCAGCATACAAAATCTGGTCAATTAATTATTTGTCCATTTTACGTAGAGATACATTACAATGAATAAATAGAATTAATTAGAATTTTTATTGGTTGTATCTGTTTTTAGTCATTTTAGCACTTAAAATAAAAAGAGTTCTTTTGACATTCTGATATGAAGACGTCTTGATGGACAAGGAACCGACGTTTGGGGGTTCAAAATCCATTCTGATATGAAGACGTCTTGAAGGACAAGGAACCGACGTATATCCAGAACAGGGCAGTGGCAAGAACAGATTCCTGTTTGACTCCACTATGTATCTCAAACGCCTCTGAGGCTAAGCCGTAAACCTGAACTGTGACATGCATGTTTTCATGAACGACTGGATCATGCTGCGAAGCTAACTGGGGGTGGGTGGCATCCGATCTTTTCTCGCAGCCTGAACAATCTGCTTCTGCTCTAGGACTGTTTCATTGATAACATATTCATGGGAGTACAACTCCAAGTAGTTTTCTACCTGGCGCTCCAGTTCCTTGTCACGCTCATTTATAGTCACCCATGTAAATGATTTTAGAGGGGCCGTCTTTTTCAAATAGGATCTATTGCCTTCTTTATCCCCTCGTTCATGTCTCTGATCTGTTGATGTCTGGATGTTCTGGCATAGCTGCAGCCAATAGCCATTCTGTTGAGCTCTGCTTCTGGAAACTACTATTGCTTGTAAAGGTTTCCGGTTTGAGGCACTTTTGTAGTTGCCAAGGGCGATGCGTTTGGCTTCAGTGACTATGATCATTTCACTAGAGTTCGCTTGGAACCAATCACTGTTTGTTCTGCTGTTTGCTAAATACTGACAGGGCTGTGGTGTAGATAACATTTTTCAGTAGCTCCTATTTCTGCTTGTCACTTATTTAATGTATGCTCGAGTGGAGAGCTTGTTGCAGGGCGTCAGTGTACAGCTGTGGTGGCGACATTGACGCGGGGATTCCTTTATGTTTCGCGCGGTGCAGTGTCTTTGGTTGAAGTCTGACTTTATTTGCATACCAAGGATTGATCCATAACGCACTGAGCGCAATTGTTGCTGCGAGTGTTGAGAACGCTGTTGAGGCTAATGTGCCTGGCGATGATCAGATCCAATTGGTGCCAGTATCCAGATCCTGAGCCATATATATATATATATATATATATATATATATATATATATATATATATATATATATATATATATATATATATATATATATATATAATTGTTTGATATACAAATAAACATCTCCACTCGGGTTGTGCTCAGTAAATCAGTATTTCTTTTCAATTATAGGCACGCTTTCGATTTTAAGTTGCTACGCACAAAGTTCTTACGATCAATAGTCGTGTATAGTCAGATAATGTAAATTACGGTGAATTTGGAACCACGCACAAGCCATCCTTATACAAGAGTCATTCATGCTTTCCTGGCAGATGACACAGACCCTACAATAATTCCGTATTATCGGTCTGCGAACCAGTAAAAGTGGCCATGCTAGCGTTGATAACAATCATATATGGCCGCCTATATTTTCACTTATGTGTTCGCGTATATCTTCACGCATGTATTCACATAGGGCATTACATATGTACTTGTGCGTGGACATATTCACAATGTCTTCGCGCATTTACTTGTTCCTGTATTTGTTTTGTATTTGAGCTACGCTCAAGTATAAAGATTGTGTCTGTAACACAATATCATTTATAGTGAGCGGTTTGTTTACCACTCGAGCATTGATGCAGATCATAACAATGATCAATGGACGTACTTGCGTCGTATATGCGTTGCAACAGCTCTGTATCAGCGCTTGTACATGTGCATTGTACTGTACTTGCGCTTGTTTATGCATTTCACTTGTATTTGTACTTGTCAGATCGAGGGACAATTGTACTTGTCAGATCGAAGGACAATCTCAGAGATGTAAGCAGTATGAGAATAGCGGTTTTGTTGGATACTGATCTAGGTTGTCTTCTACCTCTCTTGAATTTCCTCTAGCATAGGCGGCTGTTGGCAACGTTTCTGGGATCGCGTGCGTGCGCGTGATATGAAGACAAAGCCATGAGTAGGGGATAAAAAGCTTTAACCTAGATCAGTACAATTTTTTTTTTTTAAAAAAGTCGCTATTATCATACTACTCAATTGGAATACAATAAGTAAACCTTAAGTATTAGGCACGATATGCAAAATGTCTCTCGAAACTCTGAAGATGGCTTGGTTAGCTGACTGTAAAGGCAATTTTGAGAAATATTCACCCTGGATGAGAACAACAGATGCATGTAAGTGAAGATGGGTATTCTGACTAAGCACGTATTTAACATTTTGCTTCCTAAATCGTAGATAGGTCCTTGAAAACCTCTGCCATAAAAAAACGCTGAAAATGATATACTACTCCGTACATGACTTGTGTGCATAATACTTTCTGTTGAAAATGGACAATAATAACCAAATAATAAAAAGCTATTTCCAAGACAGAGGAAACTTGGTCTAGGAAACACTGTACCAGTCTTCCTAAACACATTTATTTTACACGTCATTCATTTAAATGAAACAGCAAAAGGCAGAGTGTGAAGCCGAAAGTGATCTCTCTCTCTCTCTCTCTCTCTCTCTCTCTCTCTCTCTCTCTTAGGATGTACACAAAATTGACAAAATGTTGTCCTTAAGTTCATAATCAAGGATATATTTATTGTTCTGAACTGCACAGATGGTAAAATGTTAAAATAAATACTCCTACAACTAAAATCTATTAGAAGGTAATGTGAGGCGCAAAATAAAGAGTCTAAACCAGCATTCAATGTATATTACGTATACTCCATATTATATCATATAAGACAAAAATTTATGTGACTCAAAAATAATTATTTTCAGCAACATTGTATTTCAACTATGTATAGATGCATTATGCCAATATTGTGTACAAAAATATAGCATTTATTGAAAGGGGTCTATACAAAATTTTATGGCAATATTATATCAATGAAAAAACAACCGTAATCGGTTCTAATTATGCACAGAACTTGTACATACAGAACACAACAGATCGTCACTGTATACACCAATTTGTATTGGTTTTTTGGGGGGTTGGTTTTAACATTTAACACTCTATTTGTTTTATCTTGGCGATGGAGTAGTAGCTACGTGTCTTTCCCATCAACAACGCAGAGACAGCCTTTCCCGGTCTGGCGTGGGGTGGGTGGGTCTGGATTACGCGTCCGAATATGAAAATAATATATATATATATATATATATATATATATATATATATATATATATATATATATATATATATATATATATATATATATTACTCCTGGATTCGTTCACAAAATAAAACATTCGGTTGCTTCGCTCAATGTACTCCTTCCCCTGCTATATGATTGTATCTGAGTATTTGTTTCTTAGCTCTCGATGAAACATCGCTTTCTTCCAGTCGTAATATCATCATCAGTGACTCAATATAATGCTCAATAAATTATATTTATCTTATCCTGCTGCGGATATCTGATGCCCTGGCGGGATTACACGCACGCGTTGATACTCTCCTACTTTTTTTTTTGTTCCTAACAACAGGCTTACTCCCGAGATTCAACTGTATTAACTGTGCCAGAGATGATGGGTGATTTGCACACTATATAAAAATAAACACATGGTTTCTATCGAGCCTGGCTTTGGCAGGTCAATGTATATATATGTCAAAGAATGCAGTTTATGAAATTGGCAAGAAAAAGAGTTATATTATTCTTTGAGCTTCATATACATTTTATTTTTGATTTTGGAACAAATATAAGAATCCATTAATCAAACGCCAAACATTATTGGCCTTATTTAGTATCATCATGTGTAAATAAAAGACTTGGATGCAA
>JAECUM010043376.1:0-16911 GCA_016617855.1 Megalonaias nervosa
TACCTAGTGCGGCCGCATTAACAATAAGAAAAGTTCTTACAATTACAAGATCTGAAGCAGCGTCGGCTCAGTGTAATAAAACACCTTTCAAGAAAAGTTCGGTTGATTCAGCTAAACCACCTCCAGTATCTTTAAACCACATCATGTTAGTTGCAGTTGATCTTGAATAATCGTCGGAAAACGAAATAATATTTAAGATTGTACTCGCAACTTGTAAGTGACTTGAAATATCTTCTACAGTTTGATTAGCTAGTTGATATCTAGCACTTTTGAATAAACACCAGCCATTATTTATAAGAGCTACTTCTGTTCCAGCTGCAATTGCAACAGGTGGACTGGTCACTGTCATAATCTGACCGCGAACTTCTAATATTGCCTTATGTGGCAGTAGAAATACATCTTCATCTCGAGTATTAAATGTTCTAATACCAGTTTTATTTGGTTCATTAGAATTTTCGTCGAGATACTCAGCATACTCAAATTCTGTTACAGTCTCATCGGTGTCATAAGTTTCTGCTAAATCGAGATAATTTTTAACAGACATTTTTTATTTATTAGATTATATAAAATTTTATTGCGGCGCCGTTACTTAGATATTAATTTTTGTATAATCTGCTCGCCTTTCGGTGATAAAAGTTTTTTCGTTGTTGTTATCATAGCGCGTTGAGTTTCTTTTGTTGGAGCGATTTCTGAAATAGCTTGTTTTATCTCAGATGTAGACGGTGCGCCTTTTATTTTGTCAGCTATTTTTTGTCCCACCGCAGTCCCAGCGGCAGATGCGGCTCCAGTTGCAAAAGCTTTACCTGCGTCAAGTGCAATTGGTGCAACTTTACGCGCGATTCCCGGAACATTTTCAATAACTTTAGTAAATATATTTCCAAAAAATCCTCCTACTATTTTTCTTCGATGATTTTTTTTTCTCTGTTTCATTATATCTGAGGTTGTATAATTTTTATTGTCAATCACGAAGTGATCGCGCGTAAGTGTAAATAATATGTAACAACCTCGTTGTTCAGATCTAGCTGTCGTCCAGATTGATCTGTTAATTGCATTGTTATACTTGTTATTTGATTTTCAACATTTAACGGATAATATATAATATGACGCAGAGTAATTTGCATGAGAGAACCTGGTGGAACATCCGGCGAGAAACTATAAATCGTTTGTCCTTTACTGCCTTGGGCTGAGTAAGATCCAGAAGCAATAGAGCAATTTACTAATATTGTATTTACGTCAGTTATATTTAACGACAGTTCACCGTCATACGTAATAGGTTCATTAGGATTTAAATAATACGCTTTATGCTCAAATCCTATCAGTGGTGCTATACTTCTTGGTGATATAAAACTAACTGACATATTTTTTATTGTCATTCTAGCTCGTAACGTGTTATAATTCGCTGCTAACTAGAAATTATCAGATTTTATCTTCTCTTTTTGCATAAGCTCTTTTATCGTCTTATTTAGATCAGTGATATTATAAGCTCCTTGTGGAATTTTAAATGTTTTCCATTGCGTGTCTCTTATTGAAATAATTGCAATCTCATCATTGACACCAGTTTTTACGTTAGCCATAGCATTCCAACAAGTACAAGAAATTAATCCAATTTCATACTGTTTTTCAGTATCAAGTTGTATTGGCGGAATATAATTTACTGAAAAATTTGCGCTATCTTTTGCGGGTACTAGAGTTTAGCAATAATGTTGTTGACATTTTTTATTTTAAATCATTTTACAAAATTAACATTTACAAAATTGATATTTACAACATTAACATTTACAAAATTAACATTTATAAAATTGATATTTACAACATTAACATTTACAAAATTAAATCGCCGCGATTAAGTCGCGGTGTAAAGTTTCATACTCGTCAGATGTTAATAAATTTTCTGATCTTAGATGATCAAGTATATCAATAATTTCATTGTCAATTTCAGCGCTAACATTCCCAGCTTCTTTTGATGATATCAACAGCATTAATCTGCCTATCATTTCGGCGGTTGATGTAAATATTTTTACACCAGTTCCAGCTTTTACTCTTACAGATTCTCTATATTTTTTAACGCGATTTTCATCGACTGATTTAAATTTCCTTTGAAATTTCCACCCTTTACCATACTCTTTTTCTCTATAATCTAACGCTGCTATGTAAAAGGTATGAGCGATAACACCTTTCCTAATTATATCAAAGAGCGGAATTATATCTTCTTCTTTTTTAGTTGTTCTTAATTTACTGTCAGCATTATTACTATTTATAATTATATCATTTAAATTATTAATAAGTTCATCGTATTTTTCATTTGGCCAAGTTCTTATATTATCAATATCGTTTATATTATTATCTTTTAAAAAATCATTATATTCCTCATCTGTTATTTTATCATTTGCTTTTTTTATATAAAAATTTATTTTTTCACCAATTTCCATAAACTTTACTGTTAACTCGCCGACTCTTTCTTGCTTTTTTTCAATTTCCTCAATTTTTTCTGATAATTTTCCTAATATAGTCCTAATTTCATGTGAAGTTAATTCTGCTAATCTTTTTTCAAATAAAATCGGATTATTGATCAGCCGGTTTAGTTCAGCTTGTCTAGCGGCGGGATCAGCAATGTTCCTTAAAAGTGCCTCAGCCAACATTCTTTTTTCCTCGTCAGATCTAGCAATAATTTTTGCAGCAGCCGCTTCTTGTTGTTCTTTAACTAATCCAACCAAACCTTTTTCTTGAAGTTGCTTAAGTTCTTCTTCTGATAATGGTTTAGTTTCAGGTTGTTTCCCAAGAAGTGCTTTAGTAACAGGTTTGAGAATCGTAGCTGTTGTTTCTGCAGCAGTTACTTGTCCACGTCGTGCTTGCTGTACTTTTTGCTTAAATTCTGCTTGAGATTGAGCAAGTTTTTCAGATCTTCTATATGTTTTCTATACTTTGCTCGTTTATCCATAATTATTTTATATAAATTTTATAAAATTTTAAGAAGTGGAAAACACATTACTGCAGGTAAATGTCAATACAACAGCGAAACATTTTAGTCGGATCATTTGCAAGTTTATTAAACAAGAAAAAGTTATATTTATCCTTTGTAGCTTTATGATATAATTCGATAAATTTATCTTTTGTTACATCACCGCATTGCTCGTTCGCGATATTTCTAACGTCAACATTGTCCAGTCCCGGAAATAATATAAAACAACCAGTATTTCGCCGAATAAATCTGTCAACATTATAAAAACCTTGAGCTAAATAAACAGAATTACATTTCTTATTTCGCGACAGTGAAAAATATGATCTTATTTTGTTCATCTCCGTATTATTTAGCGGAATATCATCAAAAACTACTATCTTATGTTCATCTGAGTCAAGTTGATTAACTGGAACAAGATCATCTGGTTGTCTGATTATAAAAAAATCTTCACCAGCCTCAAGATCATCACGAAGTTTGTTATTATATTTGCTTAGTAGCTCGTACTTATCTTGCTGTGGATTAATTGTGTAAATATAAACGCGATCGTAGTTAAAATTATCTCCTAGAAGTAAATTCATAAGCAAATTTGTTTTTCCCGATCAAGTTCGCCCAACAATAAGATAATGACAATCTGGAAGTTCATTGTTATGTTTATGTTTCACCAACCGCTCTGTATCAAAGTTTAATATTGTCGCCATTGTTGTTATATAATTTTATGTAATATTAAACTAACTAATGTTGACAATTTTATGTAGGACAATAAATAATGAGCTACTATACAAAATTTGGAACATTAACAGGAGATTCATTGACTGAAGGTTATCAAGGTGACTTATCTAAATACGCAACTCTTGATCACCTAAGAAATGAGATTGATAATTTATTAAATATCACAAGTGTGGATCAAAATGAAGCCGTTGTTTTCCAGGATAAACAAGGACGATTAAAGACGAGTAATGTACAACTGTCAGATGTACTTGTGCGAATTCCCGCCGCGGTTGTTAATAATATTGTTACTTTTACAAACCAAGGTAAGATACAAGATTCCGGTAGGTCAATTAACGATTATGTCAGAAAATCTGGTGATTCATTCACGGGTCACATTATCATGAACCGAAATAAAATTATAGACCTTGAAAACCCAGCCTCAGATACAGACGCTGCAACAAAGAAATATGTCGACGATCAAGAATCTAAGTACGTATTAGTCAACGGCGGTATAATGCGTGCATTTCTCAACATGAACAACAACGGTATTAATAATCTTCGAACACCAGAATCTGATTTTGATGCTGCGACGAAGAAATACGTCGATGATAAGGAAATTCCTCTAAAAACAATCGGTGATGAAATGACTACACTCAGTGCTACTTTTTCTAGACATGTAGAAACGTTCTTAAATTTTCGTAGAAATATAAACAAGCCTTTTAAAGAATTTTTTGGGGAACAACCAACCGTTGACATAAAACTCGCTGACATTAACACGAAACTCAACGACATTGTCAGTGGAATACCTAATATTGTTCAAAAAACTAATCTGATTAAAATTCCACACGGACAAATTAAAAATATCGTGTACACAGTAGCATCAGGATTAACAACATGGTCATTGCAAAATAACACTATCAAATATACCGCAGAGGTTACTGGTGTTTATAGACTGTCTATCTTTAGCTCTGCAAAGTTTAAAATTTATACTACAACATTTCCGTGGCGTCATTCAACCGATGCTTTTTCTGGAGTTATATCTATAGTGTTAAATAAAGATGCTGAAGAAATATTTTTACTGGAAGCAGATGATCAAACAATAATCGCAACGTCTTACTGGTGGCGTTTGGAATTTGTAGCTGAAACACCACAAAAATTACTTAATCAAACCTAGGGACCAGCATTGTTGTAAACTAATATTATATAATGAAAAAATATATATTGATTTCAATCACATTTCAAAAGAAATTCCAAAACAAGATGTTGACGCGCTAATGCAATATTACAAATTTTATCATAAAAAACTTTGGTGTGTGAAAAAATGTTATAAATATTATAACAAAATACTTCGAGTAATATCATATTTACCGCTGTTATTGACCGGATCTGGTATAATTTCGAGTGGTGCATCATTAAACCCGTTTTTGTTAATAATATCAGGTGTTGGAGTTTCTCTTACAACAGAGTGTAAAAAGATTGAACCTCGACTTGTAACCAAAAAAAATTCCTGCAAAACAGCTAGTATAACTTACAAAAAATTACTTGATCAGATACGATCTTACTTGCGGGGAATAAAATATGATATGGATGATTTAATACGTGAGTTTCGTATTATTGACAGTATGTTAACAGATATTCTACCAATGAGAGTTAGTAGGTATGAAAAAGATTATGATAATAATAGGGTATGAAAGTTTATCTAAACTTTAGAAATAATGTTTGAAAATTTGACAGTGACAAATAGCTACAATAGCAAGATCAAATATCTAATGATAGACGGCAAACAGTTGACAGTTAAAATTAATAATGAAACATCAGGTATATGTTTTACCGCAGTTCGAGACAAGCTAAAACTTTCGCTTATCAGATCTGATAACAGCGAGTATTTCAATTACCTTGAACAATTGAGTCAGAAGTTATCAGCGGAATTTAAAAAATTTCATGATCCGATCAGTCAACAAAAATACACTAAACTCACTATCGATCTCGATCGGTCAAAAGTATATTTTATCGACAAAAAATATCCTCTTAACAAATCACAAATAAAGGATTTGTTCGAATCTCGTCGCTGTGTGAGCGCTAAAGTAAAATTCTATCTCTATTATCGTGATGATGAGGTATTTCTAATATCAACAGTTGAAACATTGACAATTTGTGACGAGGTATAAATAATGTTTGAAAAATTATATAGCTTTAGTAATATCATTATCAAATAAAATATCAATCATATTGTCAATAAATATCATCAAATCATCTGACCAACCTCTTATTCGTTCGTCATTTTCAGTTGCGAAAACCATACTGACCCATATTTTGGTGATATATGATATCCAACGTTTTTGATGCAGTCGCTTATTATTTTAGATTTTATGCCAATATAGCATGAGGCTGATTTTATTGAATCAAATCTCTTACAAAATTTGTTTGTTAGATCAAATCCAACATGTCTGATTGATGTTGACGGATATCCCATACTATATAATATTCTATTGTTCAATATGAAATTGTGTCTAAACTTTATAAATAATCCGACAAATGAAATTTATCAAAACTTTATAAATATCTTAATGAAATCTTTAGTAGTAAACTAAAAGGCAGATCCTCGATCAGAGACTCAAGGGGGGGGTGGAGGGGTGGAGGGGTGGCGGGGGGACTTGAGGCTCTGGTCGAAGATCTGCCTTTAAGTTTACTACTAAATATCATCCCGTTCTCGCGTGATAAGTCACGTGGTCTCTTAACACTTGAACAACGCAATAGAAAATATGAAATTTGTCACGTAGCAAGAACAGCCCTGTCTAAGAATCAGACTCTCACTCTGAAATAAACTTAAAAATAAAACATTGTTTATTCAGACTAGGTCGAAATGACCTTGGCAATAACCAATGGTTTTCGCGTAGTGTTTACAACCTGTGTACTAGAGTGAGCTAAAAATAATGTTTCTGTAATAGGTTTTACGTTTTAGATAAACAGAATTTTACTGAAAGAAAATATCGAATCCCGTGAAAATAATCATTACAATAAAATGTAATGAAACAAAAATAAAATAAAAAAGAATTTTAAAACTAACACACAAGCAATTTAATTACATATACGTAACAATATTAACATAAATTCTGTACAAAAAAATAGCTAAAGGTATAACCAATTCTGCTACATCGAAGAGGCTCAACCAAAAGAATAAAATTTCAGTATATTGATCAGTAAACAACTACATATTCAAGATCTTTTGTCAATGCTAGCTATGATTTGGTCATCCGGTGACTAAAAATTCAACTTTGTCTGATTCAGAAGAAAACAAAAACAAAGCCACGAAATTGTATAACGGGGAAAGTAACAAGTTTTTCTCACAACTATTGGTTACTGAAATAGGGCCTTGTATATTTTAAATTTTTTTGCGTTATTTTCACCCATGTCTGGTCGCCTTTGGGTCGGTTGCTTCTCTTGCATTCCAAAACGTATCATGCAGACATCATGCAACAATTTAAAACACGCTCAGGATGTTGACATTGTGCCAAATTTTGCCTTCGAAAAGGACACGCGATGGCCTTAGACTCGCCCCCCTCCCCAACAAAAACTTAAGGATAAAGATATAAATATTTTCATGCGTCTAATGCTAGATGTCTGAAGATGTTTTCTGATCAAGTTTGACTTCAAAACACGCCGAAAAACCCACCATGCAATTTCTAGAGAAAGACCGCAATAACTTGGAATTCCAGCTGTTGAACGCACTTCCTGAAGAAAAGGTTTATTCCAAGTTGTTGTCCAACATAAACCCGAAATTCAAAATGGCTACGGTAGGTAGGGTTTTGTTATTCCAGGTGCATTTACAACTTATCAAACATAGCATTTGATCCGGAAATATTTTGTACATTCTGTCGAAAGGACCTTCAGCCAGTGCTAGCCCTACACCCGCGGCCCCTCTAATTTCAGATAAGGCCCGTTCTGTATTCTGAAGGAGGTGCCCGTCGGGTTTGTGAGAAAACTTTGATCGCGCTGATGAAATGCAGAAATGTATTTTCAAGATGTTGACATACCTGCCATAACACTGCGCAATCTGATTAAATTCAGATTGCCACTGTCCTAGAAGTGGAGATCTAATTATAATCAAATTGTAACACGGCATGTCATGCTAAAAACACGATTTGTACTACCAATCCTAATCACACGGTAGTGTTTCGAGAAAACAGTTTTCAGTAATCTTCGGAAATAGAAAAAAAAAACAAAAAAAAAAACAACTATCAGTATATGCTCGTTACATGTAGCGTATATAAACAGTAAACAGTCATGATTGGAGCTAATGTAAAACTATCCTTTGGGCAGTTTAAACTACGGTAATTAAAAGGCAAAGAGGTCAGGTATAAACCACCATATCACTTTTTACTTAACTGGCTGACAATAGTTAGTGAGATGTATTTGAAGACTGTATTGGGTGAGTCCATTGTGCTAATTTGCATAGGTAGGCTCATGACGTGGAACAAACAGATATTTAATCAAAGAGATGCTACATGCGTGTTGGAGAAGAGGTATTATGTATCATTACTTTGAATAAAAATGTTTAAGCGATATGTATTTTAGGTTTTTGTCAAGTTTTCTAACAGTGGCAACGTTTCTTTGAAGTCGGATTTTACTGCATATACAAAACACAAAGAATGATCCTTTCAATTGTCAGTATACTGTTAGAGTGCGATTAATTTTGAAGGCGATTTAGAAAGCAATTAGCCATCAATAGTATCAGCGAAGACCAACAAAAATAAATGTTAGTACTGCTCGACGGAGTTTTACTTTGTGAAACATGCCAGCAAAAAAATAAGGTGGAGGTGAGAAAATGTATTCTTTGCAAATACTGCAAACAACATATTGACATCCGTTAACTTGGTTCTGACCATGACTGGCTCAGAGAATCCAGCAGAGAAGTTTCAACACCAGGACAATCCAGTATTTAGTGAGTGTAGTGATGAACACTAACAACACCTACACTACCTTCAAACCCCCTGTTGAATTTATATTTGAATTGTAGCAATTGCAACGTTTTGTGACAAATAATATTAAAAAAGGGGAAATTTTGGGCATATGGAAATTGGAGTCCGGGCTTGTGGAATTTCAGTCAGGACTTTTTATTTTTTTAAGTCACCAGCCCTTGACCTGTGTCAAAAAAATTCTTTGAGCACTGCTTCAGCGGACTGTAACTCAAGAGCCACGAAAAATACCGGTGTCTAAAATGTTCACTGATGCTTGCGGACATAAATGCCTGCAAGCACTTTCACATTTTAAATAATAGACAAGACAATCCAATAAACCGTCAGTCAGTATCAGTATCAGCTGATTTATCTGACCAAACTAAAAAGGTTAACATTGCAGCGTACGTGACAGCCTTAGCCCGTTTAAATTTTGTGATGACCTGGAACTTTTAGGAGATCGAATGAGTTGCTTTGACACCAACAGAGCCATGACCCAAACATCGATGTGGGCCGTTTAGGTGTATGAACAGAGGGGACACCCAGAAGACAATACCATCAGTTTTGCTAACAGGGGCAGACCTAAAAATTAGGGTACCAATACCGAGACTGACACTTAAGTACTGATCGAGCCAAGTATTGACATTTTGACGTCTTGAAAGGATCTTTACAATCCGGACAAGATCAAGACTTTAGCGTAAAAACATTGGATCCATATAAAACTTCACGTTTATAAAACCACCAAATAGTATTGGCCCCTTCGAAAACGTTTATCAAATTGTGTTCCAGAAATGAGTGCGACTTCCAGAACATAGCACTTTACTGTACGAGCACACAGAGATCAGTTTAAAAAAGAGGCCAGTTCCTAGATCAAAACTTCATTGTGAATGCAAATGCCGATCGAGAAAGAGGATGAACAATTCAACACAGCAACCGAGTGAGGGACCCACTTTGAACACCAAGTTCAGTTTTGGGCTAGCACATTTTCACCGATACTGACCAACTCAACACAGGAATTTGTTGAGTGGCTCTGTAAAGACTTCAAGTTCGATCGTGAAATCGAGTCCGATGCTGTGTTGTGCTTTGCGACCAGAGTGATGCTGTACTCTGCGACATCAGCGATGAAGCACGACCTTGACGCTCCTCTGTGGCCATCGAAAGCGATGCAGTTCGTGTGCATTGCCGTTCAAGTAGCGAAAGCGACGTAGTACGACCATTATTATTTTACTGGCAAAAGTGATGTTGTGCGTGTACCGAACCACAGATCTCCCCCATGCACATACAAAATACTCTGGATACCAGTTGTTGATCGAAATGCACCATCAATGAACAATCCACGTTTTCTGTGACTTTCCAGACTATGATGACTTTGCAAGTCAATTCCTGACGTTCAAAGGGAAACAACCCAACTATTTGGAAGGAAATATTCCTGAATCTTTAATCAGAGCTGGATTTATCTCCTTTGAGAAGGTGATGAAGTACAGTGTTTCAGATTTGTGTGACACTTCACGAATGGGATAAAAAGGACTCTGCTTACCTGGAATATGCCAGATGGTCTCCGCGCTGCCACTACCTTCCGTTGGTCGGTCCAAAATAGTATGATCCTCATGAACACGTTAGAAAAGAACATTCTTAGTTTGTCTCTTGAGCTAATAGAATGCATTTACTAAGATGTTGTTGTTGTGGGGCTTAACGCCATTTTTCAGCACACGATAGGCTATACATGGCGGCCAGTATTAACAGTGGAGGAAGAAACCGGGAAATCCCCGGAAAGAACCACCGACCCACGAGAAGCTACTGGCAAGCTTTCTCACATATCCACATTCGCCGAATCTTAGACTCGAACCCACGCAGACAGAGGTGAGATGGCAGTGATCCGTAACGGAGAGCGCTTTAGACCACTCGGCCACTCGGGGCCCCAGTACACATGCAAGTGAATGGCAGATAACAATTACACTCTTTATGACATCGACATATTAATCACTGGTACCTGAATGCCATAAGGCAGTTCTTTACAGTTTCATATTTTGCAAAGGTTTAGATTTTTAAAGAAAAATTATTTCCGAGGTTTTCCTCACTAGTTATCCTGGTCAGTTCAAAAAGACCTTATATATTTTGGCATTGTTAAAAGAACTTTTAATTCCCTTTAGTTTGATATATGATTGATGGGTGTAAAATTTTCGGTTATAGAGTATATAGCTGGGCCTTACGTAAGATGTGCACCTATACAAAAACTGCTAGCTCTGCTTGGTCATTTCACGTCCAGGACTGCAGAGGTAACATGTAAAGAGAAGAGCTGATAACGTTTTTACTTTTTCTGCATTTTATAATCCATTCATTGCACTTTCAGAAGCTGGTATTTATCCAGTCTGTCAAAATGTATTTTCCTTATTGTAATAACTGATAAAGATAGTCTACATTTTATTCTAATACAGGCTGAATTGGGAACACATGGGATCAACCATTTTGGTTAAATATGTGCTTAACTCATATACAGTTTTCACAAGCACAAGATCCAAAGAAATTTCAACCACAGTACATGAAAGTAACATAGAGGTATGCCAACATTCTCTCCACTGTGCATGTTACTAATGCAAAGAACTTCACATTACACCTGTCACTCTCTCAGAAGTATATACTAACTGTAGAGCGCCCACATAAAGACCGCATAGGTATTATTATTTCATGATATAATTTTGGTTGTATAGCTGAAACATCTAAGTAGCAAGCATCAAAACAGTCCTTTTGAATAATTCTCGTGTTTCTTCTTTTCTCCACAGAACAGTATTCATTAGTAGCAAATCCAACACAAGCCCAGTCCCTCCCCCTCCCCTAAGAAAAGTGAGCTGTTTTAAAAATGCACATTGCATTTTCTCAACATAACCAATGTGATGCTGAAAGCTAGGAATATGAAACTTTCAACATTTATTCCTGAGAAGACACGAATTAATTTTATGCCATGGACAGGATGGAAGAGGTCATGTTCATGGAGGTCAAGGGTCAAAGGCTAAAATGTTTGCTTATTCTTCGAACATTAGTATTTGGAAGAAAGCGAAATCTGCTTTGTCACCTTTTTCCCTTAATTTCATTACAAATGAATTAAAAGAAACATTTTCACTATAATTTTCTTTCACTTAATGCAACAGTGTTAAGTTTAAGTTGATTTCATTCCTGCGTTCTAATTTAGCTATAATTAAGGTTATTGCATACACAATACTGCCACAGGGTATATTGTGTAAGCAAGAGCAAAATAAGCACATTTAACTTATTTTGCATGCATAACATCTATATTAATGTACCGTTGTATTGAGAACATCTATGATGATAAGAAAATAAGACAAAATAATAATGCACACATTTTCATATTGGTTTTAAGGTGGCGCTTTGTAGACTCGTATTGCATTGGATTAGATATTTCGAGAAAAAGAATTTCCCCGATTTGTTTTCGTCACTTGTCATCCTAGCCATTTTGAGAAGATTTTGTATATCCTAGTTACTGTTAAAAGAACTTTTAGTTAGCTTGATTTCGATGTATGATTCATGGGTGTGTTTGGAGTATAGAATATAAAGTTTGGCCTTGCTTCAGATGTGCACCTATTAAAAAACTCCTACCTCTGTTTGGTCATTTTCACATCCTGGACTTCAAAGGTAAAATGTAAAACAAGGCCGAAACCTTTTTTCATTTTTTTTATATTTTGTAATTCATTCACTGCACTTTTTTTCCAGAGCTGGTATTTTCTCGTCTGACAAGATTCGTTTTCCCTATGTTAATAACTGATAAAGATAGTGTACTTTAGACTAATGCAGGCTGATTTTTCGAGTACATGGGAGCAACCAATTTGGTTAATGTAGCCATATATAATTTCCACAGCTCAAGATCCAAAAAAATTTCAGCTACAGTACATGAAAGTTACATAGAGGTATGCCAAAATTTTCTCCATTGAGCATGTTGCAAATACAAAGAACTTCACCTTACGCCTGCCACTCTCTCAGAAGTAATAATTGTGGAGTGCCCCTATAAGAGGGTTGATTTCTTTGAAAAGATTCAAATTATCAGACATGTATCAACTCCCTACGAATCAGAATAATTTCGATGCCACGACGTCTACCTACAAGGTATCAAAGCTGCAAAGAATTCTTTCAGAGGATGAAGACTCGGAAGATTACCACAATCGTGTACAAGAAGTGTTACCGCAAGATGAAACTTCTTCAATACGGGGGGTGTATAAGTTACTAAAACGTCTGTTCACACTGTACCAGATGATGTCCTATGTAGAAAGTATGACAATTTCCTCAAAATGCAAGGCATTCATTTCAGTGACTAGTTTAGAAGAGCTCATTTAGAATCTGCCATTGGAGCCTCGGGAACGCATTTACAGAGAGACGGTCAAGATACAAGTGAAATACTAGTTCAAAATCATTTCTCGAGTTTTAGACTATTGATGTTTCCACTGTATATGAAGACTGATTCTTAGGAAGGACCATCACAAACACAACACGCTACGTGGATATAAAGCTTACTATGCCATGACTTTTGTTTTCAATTTTGCAAAAGTTTCCTTGGAAGGAAGTCAATGACCGTCTTCAGGACTCAGAGGATTACCAATACCTTTTATAACAATTGATTCCACCTAATTCGATTCCATTGAAGTTTGGAAGACGTGTTGTGTGTTTGTTAGTGACTACCGTTCTCGGATTTCGTTTCCCAGCAAATTTATTGTGGCATATTTATGAACAGTACATATAACAAAGGCATTATGACCAACAAACATTATCTGTGCATGAAAGACAAACGGTGTTAAAAGTGTTGAGAAAAGTGAGGAAAACAAGTTGAGTACCTCCGTGTGAAGAAGACATTTGTCGAACATTATGTACGCTCGATACTTATCAAGACATGTGTATAGCTAGTTGGTTACACCAACGAATGTACGACTGGAAAAATATGTATGGCTGGAAAAGTCTGGCTTTGATGCTTGGATACAGTAAGTGGCTAACTATGCCAAAGACATTGTGGGATCGTGTGTGGCTGATGTCCAACACATTCTGTCATCTTCTATGACATATTAGGAGAAGATGAAGAAAAAAATTAAACGTTGGTTTGCACGACAAGGACATATATTATCGTATAACCAGTACCATTCACATTATACAAAAATTTATTTCAACAAACGCAAGCACGTCGCACCATCAGTGTCAATGCCCCTTTATGTGGCCTTGTTTAAAAGTTCAAGAGACAAATCTCAACTGCAAGTATTAGCCAGAAAGATATGAACATGGTGGCTGAATGATGCGTACGACGATACCACTCAAACAACCCCATGCGTATTTATTCACCAGTTCCATCGATTTAAAACCCACCACTCCCAATTATTTGAGATTTCTTACCAATTTGATTCACCATTAGTGTCAAGAAGGAGGTCCTGTCATTTACATGTCCCTTTGAAGAACAAAATAAATATAAACTCATCCGGCGCTTCTTTTCTTTGAAGAGTACGCAACGTGACTTCTTTTTAATCTTATCCTCATGCAAAATTGATGCATGCACTGTATGGCATCAGTCATGAAAAAAATGCACAAGTCCGTGTTATGTGTTAAAAATATTACGATGATTTACTGTGATAACACGCCAATGACTTCAAGGGGTCATTAAAGAACTCATCAGACAAAACGTTTTTTGAAAACCATAGAGTAGCCTTGTCAAAATCGGCATATCCAAGAATCGATACACACACACCCCAACCCCCCAACCCCCCAAACAAATAATTCTAAAATCTGGTGGAAGTGGTTCTTTAGAAGGTGTTATTATTCATTCCCTTTTAAACTGGGTCTTAATGCCGAAGCTAAAACAAACAAAAGAAAAAGCAAATCCCCCAAACGACGTCAAAAGAAGAAAGCTGGTGGTGGTGCCTAAGTTCACATAAGTTCACATAGTCACTGCTGCTACGGCTAAAAAAGTACCCTAGCCCAAGACAAAAGTACCTGACAGAACAGGGGTATTGCAACGTTTACTGGATTTATCCAAGCAAGAACGATCAAGATTCAGTCCATTGAAAACTCCTAATAATCGAGTGCTGCCCATCTTGAAATGGACTCGACTTGCAGACAATCAGTTGAGACGCATTCCAGTATAAAAAAAGTAGCTTGAGATCCGATTCACTTCAGTGTTTTTGCTCCTTAAATAAAAGATGTCACCAAGAAGATGTGCAAAACACCCTCCTCGTCGTCCCAAGAAACAACCTTTCTCGAATAAAGGCAAAAGAAAGGGACTCTCTCCTCGTTTAGCTCAACACTGGTATGTTTCGTCGGTCCTGATTACTAAATCCAATCATCCGATGCGAAAACATCATTCAAAAGGCACCAAAGAAATCATTGATACTATATGTTCATGTTGTTTGAATGTGTTGAAAGGAACTGTAACTTTGTCCAATATATATATATATATATATATATATATATATATATATATATATATATATATATATATAAACAACGATTAGGATAACATCGGAAAGTTCTTCGCCGAAAGGTGAAGTAGAAAATAAGAAGAAAATTTCTATCCATGTTGATAGGACCCTTGTTAAAAGTGGCCGATCTTTTGTTAGGATCGATTGCTGGACCACTTTAGGAGGATTCATAAGATAAGGAGAACGAAAAGAAGATAAAAGGAAAACTCTTGTTTGGAACAGAAAAACATCACACTTGTACTTTTGAATCTTATGGATGGACGAAACCTTAACTCCATATTAAGGATGATTGGAACTCCATCGGAGGTAAATGAGGTATCCATTGTTCGTACCATTAAGACAGGCACAGCCACGGGGATAGAAGAAAAGATCACACGAGAAGTGTTTCAAACTCCGTCTGCTCCAATACCATGTCAGAGTGCAGCTTCCTTGTTGGCACCCTCCCCTACTCCCAGGCGAGAATAAATGGAAATTTGGGTCAAAAAGATTTTACCGACACCTTCGTCAGCAGAATTAAAAAAGAAGAGAAGACAGAAGTGAAAAAATCTGAAGAGAAAAGTGACCAATTCACATCAACTGGCTCCTACTCCTGTTGCTCGCCGGACGCGTCAAACTTCATCCAAACCAATACCACACGAATGTATACGTAGTATCGAACAATGGGTGACTTATTGAGGAGCAACCACAGACAAACCCCAATCATGGAGACCCTTTTAGCTAGCATTTGCTACTGTCCTCAACATGCTGCTGGTTACCGAGGAGTTCAAAAATTGCATCGTGCTGCTAAACTTAAAATTAAAAGTGTACTTTTGCCAGAGGTGTGATGATGGTTACAAGAACAATTGACCTACACGTTACACAAACCTAATAGACGAAGAGTTTCCAGAAGTCAAATTAAAGTAGCTGGCATCGATCATTAATGGCAAGCAAATTTAGCAGATGTCTCTCATTTGGCAGCGTACAATCGTGGTATAAATATTTGTTTCGTGTCATCGACGTGTTTTCAAAATCAGCTTGGATCGTTCCTTCGGCTTCTACAATACGTTCAGAGCTAGTACGAGCTTTCAAGCTTGTTTTGAAACAAAGTAGTCAGCACCCTCGACGATGGCCAATAGACCAAGCTTTTCCTCATTATGATTAAAATCAGATCTCCGCTGTCCTACGTGAAGATCTGACAACGACCGATTAAGGGTCATGTTCTGGTGACCTTTGAATTAAGCCAATGGAAATGCAGCTTTCAAATATCTGAAAGTTAATCACATTGTTCGGTACACATTCATGCTCTTCATCCACACTACTCAGTCTCCAAACGCGAAGATATAAGACTTCATCTGATTGGTTGATAAAATTAGCGATTACGATAATAACATAGGTTACTAGAACATGACCCCTAAGCTGTCGCCGTCAGATCTTCGTGTAGGACAGCGGAGATCTAATTTTAATCAGAATGGCTATTCCTACAAAAACTGACCCATTTAGAGAAAGAAAGTTTTATTACATGTCAGAAATATATTATGCGCGTATGAATTGTACATGGAAAATGTTTGATGACAAATGGCAACTATACAAACATCTTTTTACATGATTCGTACTTTGTTTGCAAATTATAACTACAATTTTAAAAGAGCTCAGATATGTCCATATATGGAATCAAGCATGTCTGCATTTATATATATATACACATATATATATACACATATATATATACACATATATACCTATATATATACATATATATACCTATTTATATATATATATATATATATATATATATATATATATATATATATATATATATATATATATATATATATATATATATATA
>JAECUM010043377.1:0-11973 GCA_016617855.1 Megalonaias nervosa
TTGTTAATGATATATATATATATATATATATATGTATATATATATATATATATATATATATATATATATATATATATATATATATATATATATATATATATATATATATATATATATATATATATATATATATATATATATGGGTACATTTAATATATCAGCAGGAACTAGAATCTGGTAGTAATATGATTTCTTTATTTTGTTTTAAGGGGATGTTTTGCCATTTTAGTTCATGATACGCCATGCATGGCTGCCAGTAAATTGAACAGAGGAAGAACATATAAAAACCCTAGGGAGAAAAACGGACCCAGAGGAAGCTGTTACCAAGCTTTCTTACATTCAAACGTTGGTCGAGCCAATAATCTAACAAACGTGGACAGAGGTGAGATGTGAGTGATCCGTAAAGACGAGTGCGTTAAACAGTTCGGCAACCAGGGTGTACGTTGAATATACGAAGTTGGATATATATTATATAGGGCAGTAATTGCAGTCGGCGTGGTAATGATATAAAGCTGTGTACATTATATATACGGGAGCTAATTACGATCTTTGTGATAAGGATATGAAGTTGGGTACATATTATATACGGGTACAAATTTCAGTCATAATAGAAACGAAGCAAAGTCGGATGCATATTTTAAAGAGGTACAAAGTACAGTCTGTGCGGTGAGGATACGACGTTTGCACCCAAATAATCCTCAAAGTTCTATTACAAATCGAAACGTATAGAGTGTGTTCCTAATGAATTTCAGTATTAAATTTGGTGATATGTAAATAGCTTTGAATGAGCTGATGTGCCAAGAGTCTTTATGCATCCAGATAATATTACCAAGACTGTCCTTGAATGAATTTACAACTATCTTAAAAGAGTGATTTAGTCCAAACTTTCAATGGGTAGATTGTGATTTTTATAAATAATTCCTCACATATTATATCTGAAGACAAAAACAATGATTTTAGACCTAATCTTCAAATAGGAATGAAATAATTATGCTTACTTCCAATTTATATAAAACATAATAGCCATTTTAGTTTACTCTTTTCTTGTGGCTGTAAATGTCAAAACTACTTCTCGAGACTCCTCAATATTTCTTAATTCCGAAGATTGCTTAAATGACGGTCACAGCTGTCAGATTGCATGCCATCGCCAACACTCTGACTCTGTGAAATAAATACAACTAAATTGATTGAATGATTTACATGGCTATTTCTATCAACATACTCCTCTAACACATTTATATGGCAAAGGTTCTGTTTCTTCCTACCCAGAAGTGTTAATGATATAATTTAAGACTTTTCGTTTCCTTTGCATTTCTGCCATATCTTAATTTCACTTTTGGCTGAGTAGTGACGATCAGTTCTTGCTACTTCGCAAGCCTTTAACAACGTAATTTTGAAATGAGAACATAGTCAAGGATATTTTCACCTGAAAGACGTTTCTCTTTTAATATGTTTAATGATCCTCCGAAAGTACGTCCAAAACTAGTTCAAAAGGACTAAAACTAAAATGATTCTTGAACCGATTCCCTAAAAGCAAACAACAGTAAATAAACACCTTCACTTAATCTTTTCCAGTATCAAAGCAATATGACCGAATTATTTTCTTCAAAGCTTGATGAACGCTTTCTATACCCTTTGATTTTCAGGGTGAAAGGCAGCGGATCTAAACTGTCTGATGCCTAATTCATGCATAATGTGTAGGAAAATTGAAGAAATACAATTTCTCCTATCATCGGAATGGCTAGATTTAGAAATACCGAAAAGAGTAAAAAAAATATCATACCATTGTTTTAGTTTCAATATTTCTCTGGAAATCTTGCGGACGCACACATTATGGCCAACAAGTATTGGTTGACTCACTTGGTGTTATGTAAGGGATGGTCTTGGTCTACCATTTTGTTTTCTGCTAAATGGTGGAATAGATTAGAGATGAGCCTTAGGTATATTCTGGTTAGGTGTTCCTACCATGTTGAGAAGCGTGACAACATCTGCATAGTTTAGAAACATCACATTTAATTTTGGGCTAATTGTAATGATTCACTATCCTGTGATAACGTTTACTGACCACGAAAAAACAAGCCAAGGGAGTTTCATGGGCGAGACTAATAATGTCCTGTCGATATGACATCGGAACAACACCAGTGGGTACCTCAGGTCGTCTCCATTTTCTCATGTGGGCGCATTTTCTCACAATACAACAAACAGGTATTTGTATGCCATCAATTGTCCTAATAGACCCCTGAAAACAAACTTGAGATCTCAGGACATTGCTCGTGTTCGCCAACGAATGAATGTATCTTGTCATCCTTATTAAAATAAAGAGAATGAGTAGTAAAATGACGATGACTGTGATCATGTCCTCTTGACTGATTAAATCCCAAGAAGAAATCTGACATCATCAAAAGCCTACCAATTAATGTCTCAGCTAAAGGAATACTTTCCTGATCAGGAGCATATGTGTCATAGCTCTAATAACTGCAAAAGAGAGGTATAAAGCAGAGGTTTCAATCTCAGCAGGATCAACTTTCTGATACAAACAAGGACTGATATTTACAAGTAAATTAACCACGACCTGATCTCCAACTAAGCCATTGCCTAGTAATAAACAAATACCATCAATGGGTAAAGAAGTCACTTTTCCGACGTTCACGGGTCATGAAAGAAAGTGTGATGACAAATTTACACAATGGAGAGGAACATTAACGATGCCGCACTCTACTCTATGAATGTGAACACTTTCATTAGAAGAAGAATTCTCGTACAAAGGCAAAGTACCTGATACGAAAAGGCTCTGAGAAGCTCCTGTGCCCCTTTTATATTTTAAATTGATAGGCTTGGCAGAATCATCAATAAGTGATATTTAATCTTTCGATATGAATGGTTTATAATTCTTCATAATGAAATCAGATTGGGGTTCGTTTGTTTAAACCAATGTATTTCTTGACCTTGAGCTCTTAGAAATAAGAGACTTTGGAATGCCTGTCTTATAATGTTGCTTAAGTTTCAACCCATAACAGAAATAATGTGCCCGTTCTCCTTACCATAAGTGCAGGTAGGAAGAAATAGGGATTTGTGATTAGTTGTTTAATAAAATATTTGATTCCCAATAGCTGTGCCTGAATGAGATTATAAAGTACTCTTATGAGACTGAGATTATGCTTTACCAAAACGCTATTGAGAGGAAGACTTATTGGAAAATGAAATTTTGTGATTCAATTAATAATCATCAGTTGTATGAGATGTCCAGTGTTTCTGCTCATTATGGTAAGTCTTGACGTCATTACATAGACGCAATTCGTGAACTCTTCCATTAATATGAGTTGTCTGAGATTATTGTAATATTGATCAACTTTCTTTGCTGAGCATTACCTATCAAATACTTGTTCGTTTCCACTTGCAAATTCAATGTGGATTTATGGAGTTTCTTTTCTACAATTCCTAAAGACCTGTAGCCATGCTTCGGGTAACAGACCATAAACCTTCGAGACGCATTCCTTAGCTACATCATAATCAACACTTTTTTGTACCTTAAGTGAAGGTTAGACTTCATGATCTTTGCCAATATGTTCACTTTGTAATAAGAAAGTCCAATACCCTCTTAGCCATCTCTACTATTCAGCAATTTTCTCAAAATGAGGAACATTCTTATCTACTTCTTTTTCTTTAAAAGGGGAACTAATCTAAAATTTCTGGTAATATCAAAAACTGGACTTGTGTGGACGGGTGTTTGCTCCAGCTGTCAGTTATAATTCGTTTAATTTCAATTGCATTTTTCTGTCATGTCTCTGTATTTACATGCCTCATCTTTCTTTATCTGCCTTTCTTCTGTCTCCTTATATTTCACTCTCTTCTTTTTATCGCTGCCTCTCCCTTTCCTCTATATACATTTGTATTTCTCTCTCTTCTCCATGTCTCTGCCTCTCCATTTCCTCTTTCTGAATTTGGACTTCAGGTATTCTTTCTGAAGCTGAAGATTCCTTAATTATATCCCCATCTAATTTTTCAAATGTAATTCTTTAACATTACTAACAAGTATACTGACTAATCGAACACAAGGCACTTTATATCAAAAGTTCTTTTCCACCCAATATGGAACCGAATTATTTTGCATTTCATGCTTTCGTAAAGAAGCCTTCGCTAAAGAAAAATAATAATGTCCGGCAAGCTCAGGCAACTTGTCCTTTTACAATGCCTCTGACCCTTCCTGGGTATGATTCAAGACAAAGGTTTTCACATTAGATGATATTGTAATATACCAGGGACTTAGAACATACTGCAATCAAGCGAATTCAAATTTCAAAAGAAATCTTAATTTCACTGAAATTCGTATTCCGGATGAGAGCCACCAATTTCCCGTCCAGCTCTGTGTCTTAAAGAAAATAACAGGAAACGCAAAACCATCGAGTGTAGCAAAATTTAAGAAACATTTTATTTTTCGCTATAATACAAAATGGAAATTTTAACGGAAGTTACAATATTGTGAATTAAATTAGAAATGGTCATAAATGTTTTATCACATGTCCAAAAGTATAAACTGTTCCTAATGAATTCCAGCATTGAACATACTCATGTACTAATAGCCTTGAATGAGCTGATGTGCCAACCATCTTTATGTATGGCGATGATATTGTCAAAGACGTCTTTGAATCAATTTAAAATTCAATGCGCACTTTTAAATTCCAATGCATAATTTAAAAATAAGTAACTGATTTCATTCATATTATATCTCAACACAAGTTTAGAGCTGAGCTAAAAGTAGGAAGAAAATATTTTTGTTCATTTCAAACATATTTAAAAACCAAAGACACAATAAGATGTCCAGGAAGTGGGTAGTTTTAAAATCAAATGTGTGAACAAATTCTGTTCTAGAACATTCTAAGGCTAGACCTGGAACTTAAATGTCAGTAAACATCTTGTAACTTATTTCCAAAACAAGACAAGAAGCTGGTACACCTTATATAACCTTCTAAAGTCAAAAGGCTGTGATGTTTACCTCATATTAAAGTACAACCTACAATAATGGAAAACGTTGGTTATGAAGTATGTTCTTTAGATATGATCCTCACAATCATGGATAAACGTTGTTCATACCATATATATATTACACTATTGTATAATGGCACTGTGTGGCACGATACGATGAATGGTATTATTCTTAAAATCAAAGGTCATTAGCATTTTCCACAATCTGTCTGAATTTCGGATGCACATAATATACGAGCAATATATACATTCTGTGTGGAAATGCATATTACGCATGCGCACTACATACAGGCTGTGTAGTAATGATACGATGAACAGTATTTACATTCCCAAAATCAAAGGTCATTGGCAATTCTTATTTTTGACTAATTATTCCTGATAATTGCATAATACTAACTAATCAGAAGGACATGTAATTATCCCATCGGCATTTGACTGAATGTTTTATCTTGCACATTATATAGCATACTGTGACATGTATCTTCCAATCATCTTGCAGCTTTACCTATCATCTGTACTAGTCAATGCAAATCCTGCAGAAATATATGACATTTAGAGGCTCGGACTTATGTACTGTAGCCCTGATTTACGAAACGTAATTTCCACACGTTTTTCTGAGACAATGAGACGACTGTGGGATACTACCCATCCATGCATCCATTCTAAATACAGCGAAATTTGTCATACAGTGTGTTTCAGAGGTAGACTTTACACCTTTGGACAACAGGATTTGTGAGTGGTCAGCACTTGTGCTGAGTGAGCTTAGAGTTTCGATGCAACCGCAGCAAATAGAATTGGAAGTTGAGAGTATGCCTAAAGCCTAACTTCACGTGTAATTTCTGCATTGCCATACACGCTTGCTGTGTGATGTTGCCAATAAAGTATTATGCCATTTTATGGTGCACAATAATCGTGGCATGCAATTTAGAAACTGATAAATTAAGTGTTGCACCCAGGTATCAACTAACGTTCTGTGTTTTGCAAAACTGCACTTTGAAATCAGAATTTTTATTGTACACATGCGGTCACCCCTTTTCCATAATTTACAAATTTGCAATCGTAGTTGCAATAGGGACATATACATGAAGAAGGATATGAAACTCTCTTGCTTATAAAATTAACCAAGAAAGTATTGGGTGTAGTTGACCAGTACTTCTCACATCCAGTAGATCGTTTGCACTTAACTTTAAATAACAATAATTATATATATCAGATTTGTTCAAACATTCAACAAATCAACAAATGAACAAGCACGTTTGTATATTATATGATATTAATTATGCTCTATGACGTTAGTAACAAATTGCTTTTTGCTGTGAAAGGTATCTAACCATAGACCAGTCTTCAATACTATAAACATATTTTGCTTTTGATTAATTTAAGGAAAACTTACTGTCAGTTGAACATAAATCACACGTATAATCGCTTAATAACATTCAATACTGGAATAAGCATGTGCATTTATTATAGGATATTGGTTTCGGTTCAAGCCATGCAGAAAAAAGTCCTCTGCACCTGTGGCCACTTTTCTGTTTTTTGCTTCTATTAACTCTCAGGAGATTTGTTCTCTATCCATTATGTCATTTAGTCATTGCGGGAGTGTTCAGTCGTCACATGTATAAGTCATTAATTGTATATATACATTGTTCATGAACAAAACTTGACATTGTTAATTCGTGCATCTTCTACTTTATTTTTTTAACAAAATGTGTCAGGCATTTGAACATACTTCTGGTAGAATACGAGTTTTCTCCAGCTGTCTTAACAAATTAGGAACCTATGGACCCATTAATTAGAATGTAGGGGGCCCTTGTCACTGTCAGGATGCTATGCGTTGGAGCGTTTAATATGAACTTATTACTTATTGTCATGGTGTTCAATTACTTTCACATGTTCTTAAATAATATATGTGGACAAATTTATATAGATACGTGTCAAACCAACGCAGTCTCCGACCTACAAATAACTCCATCATGACTATTTTATTTTAAAATGCCGATGTAGTTATCGTTATGGTTGGGGTGGGGTGCTCCCAATGTTTTATTTAAACTATTATAGAAGTCCCACCCAGGCTCTATTTTGTTGAAAGTTAAAATAGTGAACGGTAGATGTAAAGCTCCGACCCCCAGTCAGCAATGCCGACTGTTAGATGGTTAAATACTCAAAAAAGGTTGAAATTCAATGAATAACTATTTAATAACAATTCAATAATCAAATGACTCAAATTTACAATTACTCTCCTTCCGCTCGACCCTTTCATAAGCCTATTGCATCACTTGATTAACAGTGTGAGATTGATTTCCACCTCTCCTTGTATTTCTACTCATCTGGTGTATCCTTTCTCTCTCTTATTTCTCCCACTTCCTTCTCCCCTTCCTCCTTGACTTGTCTCCAAATTCCTCTCCCCTTCCTCCTCGACTTTTCTCCAAATTCCTTCTCCTCCTCCTCCTCCACCTTCTCTAGACTCATTCTCCTCTTCCACTTTCTCTACCACTATTTCTCTTCTGTCGACTTCGACTGTCTCGGCTACAGCCTCAATTTCGTCTCCAACTCTTGAAGACTTGGGACTCAATGGAACCCAAAGTTCTGTGTCCCCTAAATAGCGTCCTGTAAAAACACAAGGACAGTACAATCCTCTTGCTTAGCCCTCTCATCTCACACAGCCTATCATCAGATAACGGCTATTAAATTTCTTTGGTCACGCTCTCGTTCACATCGAGATACCCATATATTATTGCATGGTAAAACAAACGTCATAATATAGCACGGTATCAATTACTTCTTATACATACATCAATAAATTCCGTCACATCAGTACATATTCCTAATCTCGTTATACTAAACAATATCACAATAATTAGATGCATTTCTTTACCTTACAACTCACAAAGAGTACGCAAATATTCAAATATCCATGCTCTGATATATTCGTACGTCCATAGTAACCAATCTTACATACTTCAACCATTCCAAATTCACATTTAAAGCATTTGTAAAGTCTAACACAACGCATTAATAAATGCACTAGTTTACTACGAAGCAACCTAATAGCGAATTTCAAAATAAATTCCCACCACAAGCTAACAATCCACATAAATCCTCCTTGTATCTAATAATTCTCTACGTAGGCTCAAGCCCATTTCTCAAATACGCATGTAAATGAAACACTACAAAGGTATTTCTACATATTAAACGATCCTAGTAATTAAGAATACATACTACAAATAATTACAATTATGATGCCGTAATATTCTGCAAAAATCGAGCAAATAACTTACTGACCATTTTGAAGCTCTGTCTTTCCTTAGAATATGCCTCTAAGTTTTGCCGCCAAATTACGCGTGGCTTCATCTTGGAGTAACCATATTGATCTGCAATCCCTCTAGGCAAATACTAAACTTTCTCTTACAAGTCGGAAACTATCATTCAGGTCGGAATTGTAACCACACCCTCTGTCTCAATTCCGATTGGATATCGCTGTGAATCGATCCAATTACACTTAGCGGACAATGTCCCTCTCGCTGTCTATCAACGTGGGGACCGATAAAAATACCATGTGGACTTACTTTTGATCTTTGGACTAAACTTTTAACACATAGGTGTGATAACTGCAAGCCTTTGCTTATCTGCTGAGATCTATCGCCTTTGCTGATTCAAGATTCCGGTCTCCGGCTGGTCATGTAACCTTGCGTAAGAGTTCAATACTAGCCCCGTGGCATTCTTTAGATATGAAACACATGTCCGCGGTAATATTCCCAAGACAGGAAGATTATAGCTTATACATGACTTTATAGCTGGGCTTAACAAACGTGACAGCTGCGCATTTGTAAAAATGAAAAAAAAAAAACGAAATGTTCTGTTTTATGCAAAGGCAATACCATCATCATCGTCATCTGGTTACACTTATAACAGAGCATCTAACTCTAAAATCTTTGTTCACTCAAGAACTCATATAAAATGTCCTTTTGATTCGCTTCAGGTTGGCCAAGGAAACGTTTTCCACTTGGCCAGAGCTGTTAAAGTCAGTGGTCTGGTTGATTTACTGAAGTTGTCTAATAATCGGAACACATAATACAAGATTGCAAACAATACGGTCGGTAATTTTGTGTACTGCATTCACGACCTATTACCACTATTTAAATGGGCAGTTTAAGACGTTACTGTCGAAAACAATGGTGTTAGAGAGATCACTCGAATAAAACGCCTTGAAAATGTTGAATCCCTTGTCGTTTGTGCTATATCTATTGATTTCCCTAATGATTTTATTTAAAAGCAGATTTTATTCATAAGTACAGATGAAATAAATGATTTTAGTAAGACCTGCGAGGCCACCCTTTATATTGTCCTTTGATATATTTACGGTGACGGCTGACTCAATGTAATGAGTGCTATGTTTAATAAAAGATACTGCGACACGGATTCATGTGAATATCTTATAAATAATACTTGGAACTTTTAATATGATTATTTTTCCAGGTCTCTATGGAATAGGATTGATTGCTTCGAGTGAACGACCATTCCACGGGCCTCATAGTTACTTCTAAAATATAGTGGCAGAGATGTTAGATGCCTTCTTCTAAAAGCACTAAATCCATTAACTTTCAGTGATTTCCAGATCGAGAACATACATGGAGAACAGTGACATTGCCTGGAATGGAAACTCTTTGGTACTTTTAGAGGCACTGTATCTCAAGTGATGGCCATGAGAAAATGTCCTCCTCCGACGAACATTAGAACTGGGCGACAAGGACTTCAAAATTCTGTGATAAACCATTTAACAATATGAAGTATTATTGTAGGCTATGTTCTACTTCGATTAAACAAGGCAGTCATTTAAAAGTGACACCTAGAGCATTTTGCAAATATCATATTCATCATCATTTGTTTAGCTCTCGTCCGTCCATGTTTATTTGGGACATTGTTATAATGTTGTCAATATCTCTGTCCATTAAAATTGTCCTTTTGGAGCATAAATCCCATTGCAGGATACCGACGGTATGGGTTAATCAATTATAACATTTTAATATTATTATAATTACTTTGTGTGTTTTCTCCATTTATAAGTATTTGTTTATCTGTAATTACAATGAAGAATCAAAGCCAGTTATCTGGGAGATGGAGGCAGGGAATATCCTGGTAAACAAAAACAAGCAATGTCTTTTTTATTTTAATCTAAGTCAATTTATATACAACGCACTAGGCCCACTACAATTGCAATTTGGCTTATTTTGTTCGGAGAATAAATACAGTATATTTTAATAATATCGTGTTCCTTCTAATCACAGTTTAGAACCAATCTAGTATACATCAAGATTTAATGTTACTAACCTTTTACTCTTATGAGCAATTTTTATTAAGTCTAGGGAAGTCGAAGATTACTCCTTATCCTCGATCTTTGACGCTGTTCTGTAAGACCTCGAATTTGTTGAAAGTCTCTAAAACCAGAATCAAATCAAATTCATTAAGAGCATCCATGTATGGCCTTAATATCAAATTCATACACCCATTGTAAATAAGAAGACATAGCCTTCATACTAACGATAATAATACCATGACAGTTTAGGCCCATTTTTTTTTTTCAAAAACCCTGAAACAAAGTTATGCTTCCTGCAAGAAGCTAAAAATTCAATACCCTGTATTTAAAAACTGAACAAAGTAGACTTATTTGTGTTATTTAATGTCCTCATTACATTGTTCTTTCTTACGTCAATTTGCTTTTAAAAATGTTAATTTATTGCATGATAGAAAGTTTATGTTTCAACAGTAAACACAAACCTGAACTGGGATCAGAGATTACAAATTACAAGTCCAAATATCAAATCTGAAAATGCACGAATTGTATTGATTATGAATATTTATGAATTAGCAGTTACTATATACAATAAATCTGTCAAGTTTTTAACAGATTTTTAGTTGGTAGCACAACGAAATATGAATGCGTTTCTCTAAATACGAAATAAATTTCAACAATTACTGCTTCTTCATATAAATATGCAGCAAATTGTGCACCACAAATCTATCAATTTTATCAACGTTTGGTACGTTTTTTAATACAATAGAGACAAAGAAACTGAGAGAAAATAGAAAAACATTTAATTCAAAATGAATATTTTCATAAAATTTAAAACGTGTATAAATACTAAATTACACCAATATATATATATATATATATATATATATATATATAAGTATATATAAGGTATATATATATATAAGGCAGAGAGTATAGGCATATATATATATATATATATATATATATATATATATATATATATATATATATATATATATAAAGAATTCATTACCGCAAATAGTTGAATGGTATGTGAATTAAATAATTGTTTGGAAATGCATCTATTTAAAAATATTTCCGAAAAAAATCAAAAAGGTATTTATGTGAAAAAAACGCGTTTTTCATAAATTATGCCAAAATAAGAACATGTGAATTTTCATTTTCGAAACGATGAGGTTTTATATTTTTTTTACCGGTCGATTAACTCCATCGTTAACCCAAATTAATTAGCTCCCCATTTTTTAAAACTCAGCTCGATAATGTCTCAGGCTGAAAATGTTTAACCAAGATGAAAACAACGTCGATTATTTGCTTGTTTGTAAAACAGAAAGTAATATTGCGCCGCTATGTACCATATTAGCTGCTGTAGAATTCAAGGGACTCTACTGACTATGATCCCTCATTAATGAATATTATTTGTAGCAAAAGAACAGGATTTAAATAGTCTTAAAGAACAATTTATATTTATAGATAATTTGTTTATACTGAAAAGCCTGCCTATCAAGGATATAGATGTGACCTTAAGATTGTGTTCTTTATGGACTTATCCCATGTGTAGATGTTAAATTTGGAGTTTATATTATTAGCCAGGTTTGATAAGGTTGTCCTTTTTAAACAGGTATATTATATAAAGAGGTGTCCATTAAGCAGAGGTAACTATAATGTTTCTCAGGCATGCACGGAAATAGTTAAACTTT
>JAECUM010043378.1:0-24159 GCA_016617855.1 Megalonaias nervosa
GAAGTTCGTTAATTTGTGAGCGTAATTAAGTTGTGAATTCTTTTCAACCGAGAATCGATGGTGTTAGCATTGGGAACGTGTTTCGACTGACATAGCTAGTAATCTACAGCCCACAGTGGGGTGTAAGGGTTTATCTAAGAGGTCTAATTGTGTCATGGTTCCAGTAGGAATGCCAGCAGCTGCTAGAAAATGCATAAATGCACGTTAAGTTTGGTGTATCAGATCAGGTTGCAAACTGGCCATAGCTTAGTTCTGTTGAATTCCGATAAGACAATATCTGACCAAAAAAAAAGAGTGGGAATAGTGTTTGATCCAAAAAAAAAAAAAAAAAAAAAAAATGACACATGTTTAGGTCTGGTATTATATTTGATTTGAAAGAAAAAATATCCCCATACCTGTACTACACTGGAAAAGAGCGCAGTCTACAGCCAAGACGGTTGATGACCCGGAGAGAGAGAGAGAGAGAGAGAGAGAGAGAGAGAGAGAGAGAGAGAGAGAGAGAGGCAACGCCGACCTATCACCAACAAAGATTTAGAAAAATACCGGAAACAACCACTTGATGCTGACATGCCGGCAATTTGAGTTCGATCAGTCACTCGATTATATGATGAAATTTGTTTATCGGTATAATAGAACAGCTAATTGAATTTCGCATAAATTTTGTAATTCTGTCTCTAAGAGAAAGTGAATCATTCAAATGTCATGTTCAATTTCATTTTGTCGACATAATAGATTCAATTGTTATATTTTACATACGGGGGCTCATGTTGCTCTATTCTATTCTATATCGCTGCTCAGATCTCTGTTATTCTATACATTAATTTCATACTGTTTGTTATTGTTTCCTCGATCCGGGCAATAACACCCTGGTCGATCATCTCCTAGATAGCGATCACCAAAGCACCATAAAGAGAGAGAAGATCACACGTCTCCCACCTCTGACAGTATGTATGTATGTATCCACAAAAGTGGCTATATCGTGCCAACTAAATGTGAAGTACGAAAAATGTAAACATGAATTTCGTACAAATTTAGATAAACCTTTCCAAATAAATGTAAACATTAAGTGCCACAAGATAAAATATAAAACGTACATACAACCATTACTGTACACGGTATATAAAATAACAGAAAAGAATAAAACATAAAATCCTTGAAAAATGATTAAAATTTGTTGTATAAACCGGATTCCCTTATAAAGTCTAAGATTTTTTCGGGTGATACATCCTCACATAGTTTCTTCAAGCAGTTCACGTCAAAACAGGGCCGGATTAAGGCGGGGGCTGGGGGGAGGGGGTTTACGTAAAACAAGGGGGTGTTATAAATCTACAAATACACCCTTGAAAGTAGTCGTTAAAGTGTTCTTGATGTGCGTATAATTTTTATAGCTATATTAAGCTAAGTATTAGAAGGTTTAGATCTATATATTGTTTATTTAAACACATATGATTTTATCCACGGCAACTAGGAAGGGAGGGGCATGACTAGGGGCAGGGCCGGATCAGATCAAATGTGTGTGTGTGTGGGAGGGATGTTTCCAAAATTTCAAAAGGGCGCTGACTTTCCTCGAAAGGGCACCAAAGTAAAAGTATGTGTGTCTGTTTACTCAAAATATACATAATACACAATAAACGTGCATAAGAATAAAACGATGGTCAAATTTCAAGTGACAAATGACTACGTTTGCGTGTGTGTATAGGTATTTGTTAGCCGGGGGTTGGTCCGTAAACACCGGAAATCCCCATTCCCCCCATCCGGTCTTGAGAGGGCCCCAAGGCCGCCCCACCCCCTTTAATCCGGCCCTGCTTCAAAATACTTCTGTCACACAGGGTGAAGACCGTCACACTCGAAAAGAATGTGCTCCACTGTCAGTGGACACTGGCATAGTATGCATTCCGGTCGAGGTTCACCCTTTGGCAGAAATCCACGAGTCAAATATGTGTGTTCGATACGGGATCGGCACAATATTCCGCCTCATCTCTCCGATTTGTTTTAGACAAGGAATGTCACTCTCCAATGGTGGGTTTGATATGTGTAGAGTTTTCATTCCACACATTTTTTCAAGTATGACGAACATGCTGATTCGTACAATATTTGATGTTAGTTTATGGAATCTTCCATTCGGAGACGAGTGACTGCAAGCCAGCTTTGGCTGATTTTACTTGCCGTACCCCTTGTACCATTGTGATTAGCCATGCAATTGTACTGAATAATTGTTTCCAGATTGTATCACGTTATCATCATGTTGTATAATATCCAGGACATTAACGGGTTGTCAGATTTGATTTAAGATTTCTGCAAGGATTTTATGTGGAAAGGGAAGTCGAAAAGATGATATTTGTTTTTGTTTTGTTTTTTTTTTTATACATTTTTTATTTAGTGTAGCTCAGAGCTTTGGCTATGTCTGTAAGTTTTCCAGTGAAATTTTAGACTTCATGTGGTAATTGTTTGGAGATAATGCCATGTGGTGTTGCAATTGCAACTCCAAACATTTGTCTCCATTTTTTCGAAACATCTGTATACATGACGTATGACTACGACAGGAGACTCGGATTCAGTTGAAATTACTCCAAAAAGAGAAGACTGCTAAGAACATTTTAAATTTGCCAATTCAAATGTTATTTGGAGGTTTTAATAACCATGGTGGTGATTTAGGAATACAAACTATTACAATATCGCCGATGTTGATTTTTGCTGCTTCTAAGCGAGGACGAGTTCTTATGTTAAAAGGTGAAATGTAGTTGGGTTTCTGAACGAATAAGGTGTGGTATTTGGGCCTAAGCACTTTATTATATGCCGGGTAAATGCATAAGAAGTTAGTTTGGTATATTAATAGCTAGTTTTCCTCGACTTAGATAAAGTGACTCAACAGAGAATCTTTCGGATGCGCTAATTCTAAATACACCCAAACAGAAGTCAAGTCCATAACTGTGTATCGGATTAAGCATTTGCAGTTGTTAAAATGATTTGTCGAACTATAGTCACGTTTCAATCTTAATAAAGACCCAAATAAGAGGAGCAAGACCTTCCGGTCTGCTCCCCAATCTGTGTTTGCCACCACTCGTATTAAATTCATGGCTTTTCACAATGGTCTCATATGTGTCTAACACGCAGAAGAAAAGTTAATTTGTGGTTAAATAAAACGAAAAATGTTTTGGTCTCCTCCACAATATGAATAAGACAACTGTCTAGAAAGAGCTTATAGTCATCATTAATACGATGCAATAGGCATACGTGCAAACAGTTAGTTTCCGATTACGAAAATTTTAACCCGTTTTAATCCGCCCATTTCAGAACTTTGTTATGCTTATCTGTAGTTGACGTTTAATGGTATGCAAAATCTTTGATCTACAGCAGGTCAGAAAATCAACATGTAATGAGTAGTAAATTCCTGGATTAAGACATTTCACTCAGCTGTTCATTTTGATGTTGAATAAGTTGGCAGACAATATGCAACCCTGAGGTACACCCATCACCTGAGGATATCTTTCAAAAATGGTGTTGCCTACCTTATGGCAAATTGCAAATAAAGTTAGATAAGCGACCCCTTAAAAACTTTGGCTGAATAAGCCATTCATGATGCCTTACTGCCGTGTGTCAATTTTAAAACAGTGCATATAAAAGTGAAAACATATTCATACAACAATACAAAAGAAAAATAAAAGACATGATGGGAACACAATATACAGAACAAACACTTAACACAAAATCTGCGAACAATTATGGATTACTATGTTAGAATCACTAGGGGCAATTTACAACAAGGGATGTAACAATATGAAGTTGTGCAGGAATAATAGACGATCGGGTTCTTGTGTCTATCACACAACGAATCAAATATTACGTTTTGACTGAATTCGAAGTTATGGCGTATGCGGAAGGTCGTAGATTTGAACCCCGGCCAAGTCATAACAAAGACTTACAAAAATGGTACTAACTACTGCCTCGCTATGCTCGCAGAATTAAGAGGTTATTGTTAGGACTGGTCGGCCTGATGTCAGGATAATGTGACTGGGTGGGTGATGGTGCTACATGCTTGCGGCATGATGCCCCACTGCTAAATCACTATGAACTGCCACACTGCAGACATCGTAGTGATATGACTGAAAAATTGTTAAAGCTACGTTAAAAATCCAAAACACACACACACACACACACACACACACACACACACACACAGAGTTATGGACAAAGGACGAGACAAAGCGTGGTGAGAAATCAATGCCAGAAATTGTATCCTGGTAGATTTATGCAAGGAGGTTTAGAAGGAAAGATGTTAAAATAATTGTGTCGGAATAATTGACAACAACAACAACGTCATCATCATCATCATCATCATCAACAACAACAACAACAACAACAACAACAGTAATAATAATAATAATAATAATAATAATAATAATAATAATAATAACAACAATAATAATAATGTAATTACTTGTGTAGACATTAGCGCAAACTTTGTGTTGGGTGCAATAGTAATGACTAATCTTGACAAGGCTGCAACAGGAAAGTTAGATTTGTTTAATTTAGGCCAAATTCCCCATGAAATTTTAATTGCACTATACGGTATCGTTCCTTATGCGTGCGTTCTGTGTCTGTTCGATTATGTTAGATTCAATCGGTAATATCTCGAGCGTCTCGACTGAATGTACATTCGAGTTGAAGTGATTTGGCGACTTTCGCTTTGATTTTGTTGCGAATGTGGCTTTTGTGATTATTCATTCGCTTTCTGAAATCAATGGTTTCGCCAACATATTGAATGACACAGATCTGTCATGTCAGAAGACAGGCTGTACTATTGGCTTGACATCCTAACGTCTGATTGATCGTGTAGTTATAACTCCTGTTTTCGAACTTCTAAAAGATCTGGTCTCGGGTACGTGTTTCCAAATTAGGCAACGCTTGACATTGTAATGGTATGTGTCTGATTCTGTGGTCTTGTTTGAAGTTACTCTGGCACGTACGAGGTCGTCCTTGAGATTTTGAGGTATACGGTACGCATCCACGGGAACTTCTTGAACTATACCCTTGACACGTTCGGATGATTCAAAATGGTGCCAATGCTTGCGTATGATCTGTTGTAGGTTTGGGGACTCAGGGTGAAAAGTTAGCTCGAAGGGGACACGCTTGTTGGTTTTCTAAGGTATATATTTCAGGAGTGTTCCTCTGTTGAGGAGTCTAGTTTTATTAATAGCATCCTCCAGATAGCTCCTTTTGTAGCCTCTCCATCTAATATAACCTTTGAGCTTTCCGAGTCTCTTTTTGAAGGTGGCTGGATTAGAACATATGCGTTTGGTTCGAACGCATATACCGTAAGGGAGATTTTTTATTACGTGCTGGGGGTGGCAGCTGGTGAGAGTTAGTAGGTTTAGGTTATACGTCAGATTCTATGCCCCCCTCCAGAAGGGTATATGAGTATCCAAAAGGACACTGGACCTGTTCGTAGGATGAAAGTTATTCGCGAATTCAAGAAGTATTTTGAAATTGTTGCCTGTTTCGCTGAGAAGCTTTTGCTCTAATGATCCAATGAAGATATTGGCATACGATGGTGTCATTTTAGTGCACACTGCAGTCCACTGATTTGCAGGAAGTGTTCATTGTTGAATACAAAATTGTTAAACTTGAGAACTTGTGTTAAAAGTTTGATAGGACGTTGGAAGAGATGGATTAGATCGACTATCCCATGCTTCATTGCAGCCTATGATACCTTCCTCGTGTGGAATGTTGGTGTATAAGGAAAATACATCTATGGTGACTTGGAGAGTGTTATTTGGAAGGTTAGTTTAGTTTTGTTTTTGTCTTTTGTTGACATAGTCCGTGGTATGTTGGATATATGAAGGCAGTTTTTCCACGAACGGCCAAAGATGAAAATCAACGAACTCAGATATTTTTTTTTCAGTGGGATGGCTGTTTCTGGAGATTATTGGCCGCTCCGCGTTGCTCTCTTTATGTATTTTAGGGAGTAAATAAATCTCCCTGGTTTGGAGTCCACTGGTAGGAGGTAAGTTAGTATTTTGTCATCGTGTCCTATGTTATGCATGTATGTTAATGTCTGACAAAGTTTCAGCGTGTTCAGCTGTTGGATCATGACTGATTTAGTTTGTTAAATTTCTCGATGTAGTCAGGTGTATTCGTGACAACAACACGAGACCCCTTGTCTGCTGGCTTGATGACAATATCTTTCATCTCGCGCATCTTTTTTCAGCGACTGTCTTTCTTGTGGGGTTAAAGTTGTCCTTTTAGTATGCCTCTGTTCATGAGAATTCATCTCATTTTCCACAACGGACAAGAGTGCCTTTAGAGCTGGAACCTTAATAGGGGGTGGGGGTGGGGGTAGAATATAATCGATATTTTGGCGGCATCGGTGAGACTCATCGTTAACAACGCTGGAATCTCCAGGATCGACACTAAACTTTTCTTTTAGTCCCAGTCTTCGCATCTTCGCTAGCCAAGGTGCCGATATGATAACCCTATCTACACCTTGGCGGATTGAACAGATATATTGGTCCTTTGTCCTAGCGACATCTATTGGATTTCTTGAGTTGCCTTCCTTAGTATGTAATGCCAACTAACCAATAGCGTGGTGCATTGTACATCTGCCAAATATAGTGGAGGAAATTGACATAAAAAGGATACTTTGTAAATTTAACATCGAAAGTATGACTATGTACAAGAGGTAAGCCTTTACAGGTATATTTGAGTGAAAGGTATGTGTGCAAACACGGACCGGCAATGGAATATTGCTTATTTATCAGTCCATTCAAGTTGTGTTCTCCCCTTGTCTCATTCTTGAAGGAACAGTGTTCAAATTTGAACAATGTAATTTTGATTGGATGTGGTGGCTTGCCGCCGCATCCAATGAAATTCACAGACCCAAAGTACAGAACTATCTGGTATAGTTATGGCTATCATATCGGAACCTTGGCTAGCGAGGATGCATTCTTCGTGCAAAACTCGAGGAGTCTACTTTAGCAGCAGGAAGGGTGAACAGACCTCTTGTTCCTGACCTTATTTTCGCAAATTAACGGTTCCTACAAGGGCTAGAAAAAAAAAATAATGTTAATAACGCTAAACCGAACCTCCTAACTTTATTATTACCATATAGTTTGAAAAAAACGGATAATAAATCGTTTTAGGTCAGCTCATTTTTGTTATTTTAATTTTGACTTTTTGTTTTTTATGTTATAATGCGTTTAGTTTACTTACCGGGTCAATTAATTTTGGTCGTTTTTCACCCTTCCTGCTGCTGTAATTAACCAAAGATTTTATCCAGACCTATGCGATATCTAGATCTTGGGTCATGTAAATTTATTGTTATATACCCAAATGGAATAGCCTGTGCTTGAGCAAAAAAAGTTTTTGAACTTCATCATATCCATATCCCCTGAACACCAAGTATAATAAATATTTTTTAACGTATAATTATCTATTCCATTAAATACAACTAAAATATTACAGTTGTCTCTGATTACTTTTGGAATTTGTGTATAACGCTGAGTGACGTATATAACGTCTGTATTCTTGTGTCTACCTCTGGAAAATATTCTAGCTGGATTTGTTTGTTTATCCAGCATAACATCATCATATACTACTAAATTATTAATATCCATCTAGGTCATCTACAGATGGGGCCTCATCAATATCGGTAATAAAGTCAATAATAGCGGAAAAACAAAAATTGAAACAGACAATTGAATACAATATTAGAAAATGGCTTTGAGAAAAAATATTGAATCTAAACCAAATAAATCAAACTCCAACACAACAAGACAAAATGTAGATATGACGAAGAGAGAAAAATATCTTCAACATATTGAAGATTTAAAGAAACTTGCTGAATCACAAAAGAATTTTAAAGCTAGAGTACAAGAGGTTAGAAGTAAGCAAAGAGAAGAAGAAGAAAAAATGCAGACGTTTGCAAATTATCTTGGAAATGCAATAAACAGCACTTCAGGTAAAGAATAATTTTAATTTTTTTGTCTTATAATGGTCCCTTCCCGCTGCTCTGGTCAAACAAGGAAAAAAACGTAATTTTTGTTATTGATTGTCGTCAACAATCTTGCAAAGACCTCAGCCTGACAAAATCAGGAGCAAATAACTACTTGTGACCCCCTTGTTGGCTTCGATGGCGAATTACCACAATTATTATATATATATAAAAATGTGGTAATTCGCCAATGACGATTAAAATTGTTATTTTGTCATTCTGGTGTTTCTATCTGATCAACTAAATAATCATTATTTTTTTAAGTTGTTTTTCGATGAACTCCTCCGTTGTTGGAGGTTTTTCCTTATGAGCTACATACTTTGGATTTCTCTTTTCATAATATTCTACGATCATCCTGTAATTGTTACCACCGCATTTTGTACAAATATCTGTTTTGCCCCTTGATCCATTGCCACAAGATAGACACGGTTTTATTCCCTTAGAACCTTTTTAAGTATATAATTGTGATAGCCGCAATATTCACCATGACATGGTTTGTCACAATATTTTTTTGTTCCTTGAATCAACCAAATACAATTATTTGGTGCAGGCTGAAAGGGCATCTCTATATAAAATAATGATTCAATTTTGAATTAAATAAATAATGTTGTAAAAATAATTATTATATAGATGACAGAAAAAAACAACGACAATATGACAGAAAACAATATGATACAGACTCCCCAATCTGTATATAATAATAATATAATTTTAAATAAAAATAATTATTTTACCAAAGATTATGATTTTGATCTAAGCGAGCAATTTCGTGATTATATTGCAAATCTAATATCAGAAACGCCACATAACGAACTACATGATGTTGCTAAACATGGTTATCATCATCTACGTGAATATTATTCTCTATTTTTATTATCATTCAATGATGTTGTCTGGCATTCTAGTAAAGACGATGTCGTTAATAATCTTATTGTTGTTGGTAATAAGAAAAAATTGACTTTAGAGGAGATGCTGATCCACTCTATTTATAGTAAAGAATCATACGCACAGGGAATAATTATTCAGCATTTCAAGAAATTCTACTTGTTTACTTCAGACTATGATTTTGATAGATTTGCTAAGCATTTTGCAAATGAATCTTCCGTGACTGAAATTATTCCTAAATTCCGCTTGAGATATCCAGTATTTGATCTTGATACAAAATTCATTTATGAGTCAATCAAATATCATGATAGCGACAAGATCGATATAAAACCAACGGATCAGCGTATTAATACTGAAGAAATAATCGATTATTTTACACAATTATGCGATTGTGACCGCAGAAAGATATTTGTTTTTGAAACAAACAACGGATATCATGTACTTTGTAAATCAGCGCCGATAATTTTTGATCAACGGCGAGATCTAACTAACCGAGTAGCTAACGAGAAAAATCCAGCCTGGAAAATAGATCGACAGGCCGGTCTTCATAGTATTAAGTTAAATAATACTAAATCTTACAAACCTGGTAAAGTAACATCATGCAAGCGCCTGATATCGCATAATAATAATTATTGTTCTTCAGAATTATTAGTATGTCCAATCTTGATTCAGCCTCAGTATGTGGAAGTAGTTGAAGTTGAAGACAAAATAACCATTAACTGTGATGAGATCTCCAATGAGAATTTTGAAAGAATCTCCGCTGCTCTGACTGGCGAGATTGATCAGCTGATCGATATTATTAATGTGTCACAAAACAGATTCATACTATCGAGGAAACCCGGTCATTATTGTAACATATGCGAGAGGAGACATGGTTATGACTACATCGAGGATAAGTGCGACAATTGCATTATTTACGTCAATCATGATGAATTTTATGGTAATAATTACTCGATTTGCTGTCCTACGTCAACAGGCAAGCAGATAACCTTGCCGATTACAGCAATTACTGTAGATGAGGAAGTAGATAACATAATAGCTGGAACATCTAACAATATTGAATTAGTGCAGATAGATGAGGAACATAAAAACAAAAAATACCTAAAATATCTGATTAACACGAAACGTAGATTTCGATATCCTGGACATCTGAAAAATAAAACAGCAGATCATCTGTACACTGCGCCACCTGTTCACGAATCAGGATCAAGTTGTAAAATTATCAATAATGAAGACTATATAGATGGTTCTGCATGTGGTATGGGTAAATCCGAGGCTGCGTGGAAATCTTTGAAGGACAATCAGTCCGTTGTGATTGTATCATACAGAAAGACATTTACCGAGAAAATTAAAGCAGATTACAATATTGAGTCCTACATGGATATTGATGGAGATATTAATTTTGAACCGGATACAAATAGACGCGTTATCGTGCAATGGGAGTCGTTACATATAATTCGTGGAGTTCCTGATGTTCTTATTGTTGATGAATGGCATGGAATCCGCAGACAGCAATTTGCATCCGTCAAACACAGTAAAGAGCGTTGGGAAAAGTTTGCTGGATTAATAACATCTTGTAAAAGATTGATTGTTCTCGACACAGATGCTGTTGATGATGATCTAACATTATTCCGTGATAAGTTAGGGCGGTCGTCAATGAAGTTCATTATTAACGACTACAAACCGAACCATGATAAAAAGTTCATCATTGAATACTCGCACAAGAGTAATCTGCACAATCTACTTGAACAATTAAGAAATAAAGACACAAATGACAAAATAGCTATATTTACACACAATAAACAAAGAACGAATTACTCAGTGGAGAATCTAGCTAAGCAACTACAGCATCTTGGATATCGAGTTAGATATTATCATGCAGATACTGACCCAGCACAAAAGAAATCCGACTTCAGCAATATTAATCATGCGTTCGATGACGTTGACGTTGTAATCAGTAATCACACACTAGAAGCCAGAGTTAGCATAACTGATGATCGATTCAAAATCATGTATGTGTTTTCTGAGGAACTTGGATCAGTAGAAGCGACTAAACAAGCATTACATAGATTCCGTTGTGTTAGTGAAATTCATTATTCTGCAACAAGAAAACAACGAGAATCTAAATTACCTCTGAATCGTGAGGCAATTGAAAAGGTCATTATCGATCGTGAAAGATTAATCGACAATGATACAAAATTGTATAGAATTCCTGGTGCAGGAGAATTACAAACTGCATTTGGATTTGCTTATATCAGTGACATTATCGACGAGAATAATTCCAGGGTGTACTTTACATCGAGATTGATATCAATGATGAGGAACACTGGATATGAAATAATAGAACCACCAATCGATGATTTTGACACATGGGCCCGCAAATATAATATTGAAAAACCAAATAAAGATGACATCAATAATAATCCTGTCGTTGATGAGTTTTTGAAGACCTCTGTTGGTGAGCGAATAAAACAATCCAACGTGAATGATAATGATGTGGATGACCGCGATGAAGAATATCCACAGTATTACAAATACAATCCACAGGAGAAATTAGCGCCATACGAAGCAAAGAAATCATTCATGAATAGTATATATTTCAGTGCGATGTTGTTAAATTACCACCTGAGCAAATAGAACATTTGTACAGGAACTCAGCGTATATGAGAAAAGCTCATCGAGTAATCGTTGACAAAATGAACGACGGTCATGCGATTGATACTGAAGTATTCCGCTCAGACAAAATATCCCCAAAAGTGAAATTAGCTAAAATAAGAAGATTTTTAACATCATTGAACTTACCCGATATTGTACCTGACGATTTATTGATTACGAAAATAGCAATATCTGGATCAGACTTACGTATGTACGTAGAAGACATGATCAATGATCCTGATCTGCTGCAGAACTACAATGATCTACTTAGTAATTGGTCCAGCATATTTCCTGAATCAAGATTGTCTCATAAACCAAAGCTGACTGTATCAAATATTATTGAAAAGATCAAGATGATCTACAGGGGATTTGGAGCATCATTAACAGCTAACCACGAAAAGAATCCGTCTAGATCAGACTATACACTTAGTTATCCTGTATGGCCTAAATCAGATTTTATAGATGATCCTCGTTGGAGAAATTATCTCAATCCGAGTCAAGGATTTTATGGAGGTGATGACATTACTGCTATAAATGAACACTCTGCAATATTGAAATTTATTATATGGTCAGTTAACGGTTGGTTCAACAATTAATGATAATGAGCCTTTAGATTTCAATAATAATTAATGTTTATCCGATTGGGGAATCGGCGATATCATATATATATATATATATATATATATATATATATATATATATATATATATATATATATATATATATATATATATATATATATATATATATATATATATATATATATATTATTATTATGAAAATCGCCGATTCCCAAAACACAAATATAAACATCAGAATGACCAAATAACTATTATATCCAATGTGTTAAATTTTAATCAGCTTTTTTATGCTGGTAATGATATTACTGTTATAAACGAACACTCTGCAATATTGAAGTTTCACATATGGTCAGTTAATGGTTGGTTCAACAATTAATCCTGACTTTGTCAGGGACTAACCTTTAGATTTAAAAAATAACATTTCTATATCCGTGGGGGGGGGGGGAATCACCACAATCATATAATATTATTATGAAAACGTGGTGATCCCCTCGCAGCAAATATATAATCAGATTAACGAAATAACCTTTCTATCTTGATTATTTTTGATTTTGACAGACAGGCATCAGATTGACAAATTAACTATTTTTATCGTCATTGCGGAAGCGGTGCATTTTCATAATAATATTATATGATTGCACCGCTTCCGCAACGACAGATACAAGCATCAAAATAATAAAATGAATGATATATCATGGTTTGGGGAATCGGCGATTTCCATAATAATATATATATATATATGAAATGTGTCGATTCCGCAAACACAGATACAAGCATCAGAATAACAAAATAATCATTCTATCTTATTATATTAAATTTTAATAATAATTAAATAATATAATGAATCGTGTAATAGTTTCAATATCTAAAGATGATCCTAATTTTGAGACATTAATGAATCATACAAAAAATAAACAACATCGCATCAATGGCAGAAATTTTATCAGCGATTATAGACTGCAACCTGGAGTCTCAGGAAGGAGAATAAAAGATATAATCTACCAGAGTGAGAGAAAAAATAAAATCAAAGATCGACTGCGAAAAAAACTAGCAGCTAAGTAAATTTTGGATTTATATTTTTATCACAAACATCAGAATAACAAAATAACTGTTCTATCCTTCATGGCGAACCGGTGCAATTATATATATCCTAATTTTGAGACATTAATGAATCATATATATATATATATATATATATATATATATATATATATATATATATATATATATATATATATATATATATATATATATATATATATATATATATATATATATGAAAATGCACCGGTTCGCCAAACACAGATACAAGTATCAGAATGACCAAATAACATTTCTATCCTTGATTTTCCCCCCCCCCATACTTCAGATCTACAATGGTGATTGGCGAAAAACACAAAAAATACAAAACATCATAATAACACAAAAAATACAAAACATCACAATAACAAAAAAATACAAAACATCACAATAACAAAAAAATACAAAACATCACAATAACAAAAATATCTATATTGGTAATATTCATTATGTATTTTTTTCTGCATTTGACTATAATCACAGATGAACATTCCGCGATGTTGAAATTTATTGTTTGGTCAGTTAACGGTTGGTTCAATAATTAATGATAATGAGCCTTTAGATTTTAATAATAACCATTATATCTGTCACTGTGGAAAGTGTACAATTATTATATTATGCCGATAGTAAACCAGATACTAATAAAACAAGATAACATCCTATACGACCCTTCTATTTAATGTGTTTTCCAACAAACCATTTTTAGTGGTATAATATTATGCCGATAGTAAACCAGATACTAAATAAAACAAGATAACATCCTATACAACCCTTCTATTTAATGTGTTTTCTAACAAACCATTTTTAGTAGTATAATACGACCTTCTATTTAATGTTTTTTCCAGCAAGCCATTTTTTAACATTTTAGTTTTATCTCATGCATGAAAAATGACTAATAATTCTTAGTAAACTTTAGATAACTTTAAATTTTTCAATACCTTAAAAAGACATTAAAACTGCCTCTATATCTGGTCTGATTTAAAATATTATTTTTTTACTGTTTTTATTCACATTTTTATATTACTTAAAAATAATTAATAATAAAGCATCAAAATGACAAAATGGACGATATATCATGGTTTGGGGAATCGGCGATTTTCATATATATTATTATGAAAATCGCCGATTCCCCAAACCATTGATTAATATTCAGATTGACGAAATAACTATTCTATCTTTGATTATAGATGATCCTTGCTTGAGAAATTATCTTAATACATGTCAGGGATTTTATGCCGGTAACGACCTCTTAATAAAAATGAAATAAAAGCTAAAAATATTGTTGATTGGATTGTATGGCATGAATATAAAAACCCTAATTATCAAGAAGTAATTAATAATAATAATAATAATAATAATAATAATAATAATGATAATAATAACATATCTTAGATGGAATATTTATGTTTAAGTTTGATAGGGATTTCTTTTATATGTTATAAACTAATAAATATGTTTTATAAATAATCATCTTTTGCACCTGCTATAATAATCAGATATAGATTTACATAATAATCTATTTTATTTATCTTTTTCTCTTTCAATATATCCAAGTTCTTTTTCATCATCGTTCATGTACTGTGGTAATCTCAAATTTCTACTTTCCTCATATTCTTTTATTAATCTTCTTAAATCATCAATATGTTTCTTGTTTCTTTCTAACTTAATATTATCAGATTCAACTTGTACATTAAGATCCTCGATTCTCTCCCTCAAATATTTTATTTCAGACTTCTGCTCAGCAATAATGTTAATAGAATTATTATCAATCTTCTTCTGTGATTCATATTCATTAATCTTGCTTCTTAATGATTTTATTTCAGATTTCTGCTCAGCAATGATTTCTTCAAGATCATCAGTATTTCTTTTATGTTTTTCATACTTATCAATTTTGTTTTTTAATAACCTTATTTCAGATTTCTATTTTGTAATGACATCAGCAGTTTCATCTTCTTGATTTTCAAAACTATCTATTTTATCCAACAATGATTTTATTTCTGATTTTAATTCGTCAATAATAATATCTTGATCAGCAATATGATTTATGTATGATATTTCAACATTACTTGATTGTGTATCATTGATCTTATCATACTTATTCCAAATCTTATACACCCTAGATGTACTAATTTTAAAATCCTTAGATATTATTGCTGCTGGTTTACCTTTAGCAATTACCTAAGTACAGAATAGTTCAACTATAAAAATGTGCGACATATTTCTGCGCTACCAAAAATAATTTTACTTTTTTTATTTTTACTGTTTTTATTTTTTTATTGTTTATAACAAGATGCCTAAAACAACAGCACTGTCAGTAATTGATGAGCAGAAAATATATAAACTAAGAAATAAAAAACCAGCAGCAATAATAGTAATGTTGAAATATCATACATAAATCACAAAAGGATACAATGGGATTGGGCACAAGTTCTGACAATGTTGTACCGTCTTCTTTCCCATGACCTATGGTTTCTTTGTCTTGTTTTCTTTTTCTTTTCTTGTCGATTACCTCATTTAAAAGTGTGCTACCTTCAGGCTTTTTATCATCGCCTGCTGTTAGGTGAAATGAAGATACAATGTACGTGTCTTAATTTCTATTCTTTTTCGCTCCTATTTTTTTAAAACCTTTTTTTTTTTTTTTTGGAGGGGGGTGTGTATCCAAACGGAGAAGCGTTATACTAAACTCTTTTATTATTTAATCACACATGTATGTAGAAACTCCCGCATATCTAGAAGCGGTACGTATATGCCTATATTCCTATCAGTCTCTGACTTAATCAAAAAGTTAAAACGTACAGAAATCTGACAGCGTAATTAAATCTTTAACGTTACCAACCGATGCAATTACATTCCACTACAATCCCTTTATCTCTGAAGTACTTGTTTCGCGAGCAAGGCATCATTTTCTTTTTTTAAGTTTTGTTGAATGAAACAAATGCACCGATTTAAATAGCTGCTAGATGAAATGTTTAAGTTGTGAGCCAGTAAATGCTGGTAATCACGCCATGCAAATCTACTTTGTACATCGTACTCTTTATACGTTTCGTTACTGCCGACTCCATCAGATTTTTGTGTCGGTAACTGTCCTCATGATTGAATTGAACAACGATGGTCCATCTCAAATCGTAAATTTTGCTTCACGCATTTCTTGATTCCTTTGCACACTTTATTTTTATCTATATCTGAATTAATACAATTTTGATCTTAACCCACATTTTTTTTTTATTTGTGTACAGTTTAGTTCATATTTGAGTACTCCAACGAAACTTTTCGTTTACTTATGGGATTCCAAATAATATATGGTCCTTTTGAATGTCACTGTGCATGTTAAATTTATCGTGTTTTTCATGTCATCATAAACATATGTTTAACATTTATGCACAAGAATTTGTATTTATTATAAGCAGATTTATCTAAGTATAGTACTCGTTTTGTTAACTTCGTAGATTTTTTCCATCCGACTGCCAAACACCAAGTTATGTATCAGTTTGAAGGAATCCTTTTCAAAATCATTAGAGGCTTTGTTTCAAACTCGTATTGATTTCTGCTACAGCTATTGGTCTTATAAGATAACTCTGTGCAGGTTCCTAAATTTTATGTTTACTTGTTTACACAACTTTAGGTTTCTACAGTAAATGGCGTATTTTTCTTTGTTTTTCAATGTATAAAATAATTAAGGTACAGACGTATTTTTCTTTGTTTTCCAATGTACCAAATAATTTAGATACAGCTGGTTTGGTTGATTTCTTTGTTTAATTAATTGTTTTAGAAGTTCTGACAAATCATCTAATTAGATACAAAATTTCTCAGGTGCTAGATGAAATTCCGTAAAGTATTCATGCATCTCCATAGGAACCTCCAAGTTTACTTGAAGTACCCAGTATCATTATTTTCCATGAATTTTTATCAAATTTTCTCCCACTAAAATTTCTTTATTCTTTGTCCATCAGAAGGTTTTTACCGGCCTATATTGACAAGTCGCCTAATCGTGCACAGTGTTGGTCTTTAGGTATATAATTAAAGATTTTGGTAATGACTCGTCGTATCCTCCATCATCTTTCAGTGTTCCATCTTTGTCTGTACTGAATTATTGATTTGATTTAACGTGTCTCTGCGGTGTCATAATACTATCTGTTTTTATTCCACTCTCAATCTTCATGAGCATAACCTAATCCAATAAAGTTTCATGTTCTACGCTTGATACAATTAATGGGGCTTTTGAGCAAAACTGAGTGGACTGTTCTAATGTCCTGGGTCAAATTTTAGTGTTTCATACTGACATTCCCGAATGCTTCAACTATGTCAAACATCATTTATGCATCCTTCTTGATGTAATAGTGGTGGAAATTACCTAATATAGTTAAGTTAAAGCATATAACCGTTACGCACTTTTAATTATCAGCTTTTCACTGATGTGAAAATGTGCCAGATAAAATAGAACGTTTTTTTCATATAAAAAAATGTATTTATTTATTTTTCTTTCTCATTGATGATCAAAGGTCTCGCATAATAATGTTATAAATATTGATATTTAGTTCTCGCAATTTCACTATGCTCATCGTAAAAACTTTAATACAGTCGGTAGCTAGATAATGGCTTGTATTCTGTGTGAATTGATTTGAAATACAAACAGCATCGTAAAGGAATTTGTGTAGCTGTATTTAAAGACCACGATGAATTATTTTCGTTTGCATATTCTTCGTCGGCAGAATCAATACATGTCTTTGACATAATAAAACTCTCGCAATATCAGTGAATGACAAAAGGAACTTTAAACTGAGGCCGAAACTTTCTGAAATTACTTATTTCATGATTTCTATTGTGTTATATTCTTTGCAACATAAACTTTTATGTTCGATTAATTTTGAGGTGTATTAAAACTATAACTATTTCTTGCATATGTATATTTGTCCATTTTTTTCTTCTAAATCTGGGATGACAACACTCACCAGAGATCCATTATATGAACGTAATGGTACTTTTCTTCCTACTGTTGTATCACTCTTATGTGCTTGGTATATGTCACGTGCCTCCTGCGGTATTATTTCTAATACCGGAGAAGGTGGACAATTAAAATTTTAAATAGCTGCGAACGCCCAGTCATCGATGCCGACGGTCTAGGTGTATAAATAACTGGAGGTGAAAGGTATAACGATTCACTAAAATATATCAAATGTCTTCAACAATTTCATCGACAAATATCTCAATCGCAATTTCTTCGAACAAATACAGTCAATGACCTATTCACAGTTACCAATTAATATCTCATCATATGAATTAAAGGTCCTAAGTGAGAACGTTTCCCTTCAGTGTTGTCTCTGTTACTCATCTGTCCGGAACTTCGTAAGTAATACTGTTTGTATGTAGGGCAAGGCGTGTATGAAATAAGTACACGTTAGTGTGTGAGAAGGTCCTGGTAAAGTGTTCGCCATTTGTCTGATGAGAAGTCCGTGAGAGAGTGGTAGATTACGAAGATTAGTATTGGGAGAACAGGATTCACATCCCTTATATTTTCTACAGGAAGCTTCCAGGGTGCACGTAAGAGAAGGCACTGAACCCACAAGAGAGGGAAGGAGAAAGTACAAGAATTAATACAGAAGGAATGCAGAATGAAATAGTACAAGAAGTAGCACAGGAAGGGTGCGGGAGGAAGGAGAAATAGCACAAGAAGCGGCACAGAAAGAGTGCAGGAGGGAAGAACAAGGGAGAATAGAAGAAGAGAGAAACGAATGCAGATGAGTACAAGGGACTACTCACTGAAAGGAGACTCTCACATTAGGACGTTAAGTCTCATGTGATGAAATAAAGAAAGGCATTTGTTAACAGGCCAATTAATGTATTAATTTGTGAGTGAAGTGTAGTTGAAAGATTTATATCCAGAAATTACTCGAATAGTTTTATTTATTATTAATATTGATTAAATTGTTACATATTTATCTGTAGTTTTTCATGTATTTAAGCTGTCGGCATTGCTACTGGAGGCTCGTGAGTTATTCAAACTTTAAATGTCCACCTTTCTGCCGTATTAGTCCTAATACTGTAGAGGAGATGTGGCAAATATCAACCACTGATAATTTCTTTCCTCTAATTCATCAGCAATTTTTTTGACGAAACTTCATACACGCGATTTTGATAATTTGACAAAATGACTTTCCAGCCATAGATGTATCCTCACAATCCTCAACTCGTTTGCAACTAACATTTATGTAGAAAGAATTCTGTTTAATATTCATCAGTTTAGTATTAAAAAAAAAAAAACTAGTGTCATTAAGCGACTTTTAGTAACTTTAGTAACTTTTATAAAGCTATTTGTACAATTTTGCAACTAAAAGTATCCTTTGATAAGATTTAATAAGATTTAGACTGTTGCTGTTAGTAATTTTTAGTAACATTTGGTATCATTTAGTACTTAATTTTTTGTAGGTATTTACATAGTTATCACGCTTACGCAATGTTCTCTTTTCCACACTCTAAAAAAACTTACGAAATCTAACAACTATGCAAAAAAAAAACAACCATCCTATCGAGTTAGATGAATTTAACTCACTCAGATATTCAAACTAGAGTACACAACACTTATGAAAAGCAGTTCCTGCAATTACACAAATGGAGATAAATATATAGAGCTTAAAATTGTTTTGTAAATTTCATGTAGGCAGAAAAAATAAAATAAAAACAACTAACATCTGACGAAAGGTGCAGTGTTTTATCAAATGAATTAAAATTTCACAGAGAACAGTTGGAAACGTTTTTTTTTTTTTTTTTTTTTAAGCTGGAAAAATAAAAAAGTTGGCGTTATTGCAAGAAAAATTGTATGATGAAATCATAAAGATGAAGACGAGATTTATGAAAATTTCGAACAAATAAATAATTAAATAACAAGAACAGATGAAGCAACAATGTTTGGAACAGTTTAAATCATAAGTATTTCGTTTGTTGTCAGTATCGGTTAAATTATGTATAAATTTGAAATTTTGTCAAAGCGACCAGCTCTTCAACACGATGTACCAGTGACACATTGCAAGCTATTCAACATAGGAGCAACCATTACTTAGCTGAAATATGATAACAATACGTTCAGACAGAATGTTTAAACGGTTATTTCAATTAAGCACTCATTCTACAAGTTGAGCAGAATCAATTTGCTCTTTTCGTTTATGAGAACACAGACGTTCAACTTTGGTTTCGTTTCAAACATAGGAACCGTAAAATTCAATTACCATTTTTTCTCATCAATTTGATTGTGAAATTTATTCTGCGACATTTATTTTAATGTAAAGTCATATTTGAGAGCTGTGCCATTTGGGTAGTATTAGTTTAAACAACAAGAAAAAAAAAAAAACAAAAAAAACAAAAAAACCCCCATTGTTTCCTGTTTAATGGCTACGGAATCATTAAATCAATGCGAAATGCAAAGACAGCATCCATAAAATATATAATAAATGCAAACTTTATAAAACACTAATATCACAATGTTTGCATTTTTGTTTAGGCCGAGGATACGTATACACTGTTACCGTGTGAAGTATCGGTGGAGTATGCTTTCGGATAGGGTCTATGTACACAGCGATCATGTCCATACTTTACCGTATTTAACTTATACTGCCGACATACATTATTTTATAACAGGACCTTTACGTGCGCCTTTTTCCTTTCGTCTTCATTTTCTTCCATTCATCCGACATTTTGTACAATTATATTAAAAACTTCATGAACAGCATCGTTAATGCATTAAAAAGACAGACTTTTTATGGCGACGTGACGGAAAAAAAATAAGTTACTTTTGATTTTAAAAACAGTTGTATGCAAACTAATAGACGCTGTAATGTATGAATCACAGAATGGTATAGGTCAACAAACCAAACTATGCCACCGCGACCTCTACCATGTGCTTCGAAGTATTTTTTTCTTAAACGAGCTGAAATAAATGGGGTGGGGTGGGTACAAAATTAGACTCTTTCAACATTTGGACTACTATTTTCAATAGTCGTAACTTGATTGAAAATAGAAAAATACCATTGGCAAAGGCTATTGAAGTAAATAATACCAATGCCGTAAACAGCGGACATTTCTAATACCAAAGCCGTATCTCTCTCTCTCTCTCTCTCTCTCTCTCTCTCTCTCTCACACTTGCCTTGTATGCCTTATGCCTTGCTTATGCCCACTGCTCCCTTCTGTACTTATATATATATATATATATATATATATATAACTCTTTAAAGGAAATATAGCCTTTTAAAATTATATCTGTGAGTAATCATGCAGAAATAAAAAGAGAAACAACTTTATTATGTTCTTTTTAAAGAATACGCATACACATCACTATAAAGTGCCACACTGCAAACATCGTAGCGATATGACTAAAATTTTTAAAGCTAGGTTAAAAATCTAAATCACACACACACACACGCACATTATGAACATTCCATTTAACGTGATTGTACACAAATAATAATGTATATCTGATTCGCAAACAATAATATAGATCTCACAATGTATCTCTTACGCAATCAATTCTGTTGCGGCAGCCTTGCGAGTTTCTGTGACTGACGCATTGGCACAATCCTTACATCATTTGCACTTCAAATTATGCTTTCATTTTTCCTTTTCATTTTCCTGATCTCAACAAACATTACAGCAATCTTGAATATTCGTAAAATTATAAAATAAAAAACATACGAACAAGATCATTCATATTGCTATCCATTTAGTAATTTTGTTATAAATTTGTTGGCAAAAACTCGATCATGAATAATTAAAACCGCAACCGGCTTTTGTCCATAGACCCATTTTCCTACTATACACTTACACGTAAGTCCAAATATGAAAATTCAGCATACTACATACCAAATCATTACAATTCTTTGGGTATTTGAAAAGTTCAAAATATTTTCTTATACCTCATTTTTCTTTGAACCAGTCCACAAGTTTAATGCCATTAAAAAGACGTTATAACGCGGTATTTGGAGCTTCTCGTGCAACACGCCGAACTCGTGCAGATATAAACGCGTGATGTAATAGTGACAGTTACTTAACAAATGTCGGAGAAGGAGATTAATTCTGCTACTGTGCAAAGAGTATATTGTAATATTCCAGCGCTCTTAGGGTACTCCCCTATTAATATCAAATACGACTTTTATTATAGAGAAGAATCATTTTGAAGTTCAGAAAGGTTTCCGCAAGATGGGTCGCGTGTCTGTTGACGGCTGATAAACCTCACCACCACCAGCAACCCCCCACCAGCCTCAGTTGGATCACCAAACATCAACTCGCATACATGAAAAGAGTGACCAAAGTCGTTTGAATGAGATAGTCGCAGATGATGAAACATGAATTTACTTTTCTTAATTCGACACAAGAAAATTAACAAAGTTTGGATCCGCGAAAACGAGCAGAGACAACAATACTGTCAAGAGTTTTATATATATATATATATATATATATATATATATATATATATATATATATATATATATATATATATATATATATATATATATATAACACAGGACATTTTTATGCCTCCAAAGCGTTGCCAAAAGTTGTGGAACACTAACGAACCACATCTCTGCGCGCCGTACCTGAGGTGTCATCCACTTCATGACAAAACACAGGCTCATAAATCTGCCGTCCTTACAGGACTCACCTAATGAGCAGAGCATCCAAACTTTGCGAGATCCTCAACACAGCCCCAAGTGAGCTCGAGTTAATTTCTTGGAAAACGATTGGCTGAGATGCAGCAAATATGAAAGTCGTCGTTATACTGGAAGTGCATTTTCCAGGAGTATCAACAACATACCAGAAAGTGAATTCAGTGTGGCGTTTAATAACGGGATAATCATAAAGCACTTTCTTGTGCAGCACCCTAACATTTAGAACAGTTTAAATATACTTAGAAACTGAATAATGGACTGCAATGAAAGAAAGGGTGCCTAAAACCAATGAAAATGGTAGAACAGAGGTGTAGGGCTGTGAGAACGCGTGGGAACGGCGTTCCCTTCCTTTTTTGCGCGTCCCTTATCTTTTTGCCCTCGCCGTTTTCCCCTCCCCCAGTATCTGAATAACAGGCGTTCCCTCACTTCTTCATTGCGTTCTCTCACTTCTTTATTTAGCACTACACCACTGTAGTACAGTCGCTGTGAGTCGATTCCAGTTCTGTACAGACCATATACTATAACACTGGTTCAACTGGGCAATAACATAACGTAGGCTTTACGACACAATAGTCGGGCAAATGTTGTGAAAATAACTGATGGTTTGACAACAACTTACCAATGTTTATCTTCGCTAGCCAAGGTTTCGATATGATAACCCTATCTACAGGGGGCGGCAGCCGGCGTGCTCCACCTATACCCCTTCATATCAGTGCCAGATTGCTACGTCTAAGCTACGTTGGACCACGCTGACCGGCGTGTGCCTCCTCTCCATCCCCGTCCTTTTTTAAAAATGAGCGGAAACAATCAGAATGTTTCCTATAGTAAGCTTTCCTTAGAGTTAGATATTTTAAATTATTATGTTCAGGAAACGCTTGAAATTAAGGGGCCTCGCCCAATGAGCCCTTTATCTGTTGACATTATCGCCACCCACACCCCTTAAAAAATGGGTCTGCTGCCTGGGGTGTATATATACCAGCTATATGCAAACAAACCCAAATACACAAAATGTATGTTTGCAGTTCAGTTATAACCATGCATTAGGAAAATTAAAAGATCTAAAATTGATCTAAAAGCGTGTGAACTAAAAAATAATATATATATATATATATATATATATATATATATATATATATATATATATATATATATATATATACGCAGATGATGGCCAAATACATTAATTTCTAAGATCGTAAGATATAAAGCCTATTTTGACAAGATGAATTCTAAACCTAAAAGGTATAATCATAAACGCAAGAAGCTACGAACTGCAGCAAGTACAACACCAGAAGGGTGGCCGAGTGGTCTAAAG
>JAECUM010043379.1:0-30051 GCA_016617855.1 Megalonaias nervosa
ATAATAATAGTAACAACAACAACAACAACAGCAGCAATAATAATAATAATAATAATAATAATAATAATAATTTTTCAAAATTAACCTCATATATTTTAGAATTAACAAAATATGTAAAAATGTTACCCATTAATAAAACTTTAATCTTGATAGATTTTCACTTATTTTGATGGATGCTACACAGATCTTTCTGCTTTTTGTTAGCTGCAAGAATTTAAAAAGAATATTTGAGAATTGATGTTTTAAGCTAATTATTTTAAATTCTTAAATAAACATCATAAAGTTATAATTCTTTTTATACTGCATTAAAGTGTATAAATATCCAAATTAATTTGCCTTGATTAGTAAATTAATGAGCTTTACTTTTGATGTTGCTCTGCATATATAAAATATAGTATTCAAACACCCTCTCATTTGTTTGTAACCCTCTACTGATTTTAAAAACAAAATACATCAAGGATATGAAAAATTTGTAAAACTTAGTCATTTTATTCATCATTTTACAATTTCTAACTAGACTGTTGCCATGGGGTCCCTAACACTGTCAACATATTGGCATTTCAAACCACAATGGAAGCTCTCGATGTAAACAAGCAGACAGACTGCACTCTGTCCTTTCTGGTTTCAAGAACAGTTCATTTCAGTAAAAATTGTGTCGTCTGTATCCAGTATTTGCAATGTCTCAGTTTTAAAAATGTCTAAAAAAATGGAACAAATTAATGGAGGAACTATTGTTTATATGGATTCAAATAGATGTAACTCCTAAATTTATGGAATTATTGAGATTATCAAAGATGGTGAATGACATCACATCTTGTTTGAACTCATAGACTCACCCATGCAAATATGGCAACCATGTTACTAAGGAAACAACTGTTTGATTAAAAATTGTTGACAGTGTTAGATATGCCCTGAAGGACAATCAAGCAAGAAATTAAAAATTAATTAATATAATGATTAAGTTTTGTGCATTTTTATATCCTGGTGCTTTTTGTTTTTGAAATCGGCAAGAGGGTTACAAAGAAATGGTAGGGTTTGCGAATACTGTAGTAACCAATTCTGGTGGATATTATAGAAAACAGGTGGGGAATACATTTTTTGAATAATGTCTCACCTATGAGTGAAAGTCTGAGTAAAAAGCCGTTCAAAATAATATTCACATATGAAAAGAAATTGAATTAATTTCAGTTTCTTTTGTAGGAAAATGACTTGATGTTTTATACTTACATGAGAAGTGCTGTAATTACTAATGATGTATTACTGATACTTTAATAAACCTTCTAAACTATGATCTAGAATAATTTGTTTTACTTTTACTTGTAACTAACTTTTTGAAATAAGGTGTTGCATAATTTACCCTTCTTATCCAATTGTGTGATTTTCATTTGTATTTACAAGCCAATTTATAAAACATAATCAATTACTATTTTATAGTCATGAATTAAAATTAAGTTAAAAGTTGCATGTATGTAGTGCTTAAGTGACACATCCAAACATTCAAGTTTGAAACAAAGTAATTATTGTTTATTCAGTAGAACTTGTCTTGAAAGACCTAAGACAGGTGGTCTTTCACAGCAGTGGTCTTTCAGGACAGGCTTTACAGTATTAATTAAGTATTTTGAATGATAATCATGACAATCTAAGCAGGGTATAGCAATAACTTTATCATTGTACATTTCCATGGCAACAGTGTGACACCAGGTCCCCTATTCTCAAAACTTTTAAACTAAGAAACTCAAGTCCAAACTCAGTCCGAAAAATATTGACAATCAGTAACTTGAAATAATATTAGGGTATAGTCACACAACCTTCCATATCTTATAGAATTTGATGGTTTTACTCACAGGCTAAAATTTAGTGCTTATCTACTCTAAGTATGCTAAAAGCAGTGAAACCTGCCTTAACAAATACCTCCATTTATCAGACAGCTATTGATAAAGATGAACATGTGTGCATCCTTTCTCTTATATTATATCATCATTATTAACCTTCTATATAAGGACACTTGTTATTAATGGACACATTATTTTTGTATACCCATTTAATCTTATGACATGGTTGATCTGGCATTCAGTATGGATGTTCAGTCTGTATTCCATATTCCACAGCCAGATGGGAACTATGTAAGTGTTTTCACTGACATTGATTTTCTTTAACGCACCAAATAAAACTTGTGTAAGTCTAAATTTGTTTTAAAATCCACACAAACAGTAAGGCTAAAAACACACAACATATAAGGGCGTGTGTAATATATACAACACCATGTTTCTTTTTTTATTCTGAATGAAGGAAAGAAACTGTTTGATATGGCATATGAATACGTCCTGTCCTAACGGCCTTTAGTTCTCCATACACCATATCAAACTATGATCAGGATCCATTGTAACAAATTGTGTTTTTTTATGCTTGATCTTGAGTTGCTTAAAAAGTTTCAAGAATATTCCTCCAGGTTTTAAAATTCAAATGATACTCTATGCATTCACATATAAGTCAAGTCCAACTGCAAACTGCACAGACCCAGATCTGCCATTGTATAATACGTTGTAAGATTGGGATCTGTGCAGTTTGTTAGGACTAATCAGTAGAACAAACAACATAGACCTGATCTGCAGGTGCTTTATGCTGCAGCAGATGAGGATCTTCGTTGTTGGTAGTCTGACTTATAAGCAAAGACATATGGTAAGTTTTCACCTTACTTACCCTACATCTTTCTTATACCTGTAAGACATTGATCCAAACTGTAGATGTTTTAAGTTTCTAAGGTTGAATTACTAAATAATTTTGTGTATATTACTTTTTCATGATTTACATTGATAAAATGTGATAAGCTAGATGGTTGTGAGTTGATTTTTCTTAGTAACATAAGAAATTGAGCTCAGTCTAATTAATATAAAGCATACATTTAAATTATATTCAGTTATGTTTAACAAAATTTCCCAGAACTACTCAGTTTGTCAAATTATTCATTTGTTGCATGCATTTTGGTGTGTTTGATTTGTAATAACAGTTAGATTGAAATAAAAATGGATGATAGGTGTCCTGACACACTAAACTCAATTTTATGGATAAAGTGACTGAAAATCAGCGACTAACATTATGAATAATTGTGCAGTTCATATAATCAGTGTAGTTTATAGAGTTGACATATTTAATGGTGATCAATATTGTTTAGAAAACTATTTTGGGATAATTTAATTATTTATTTTTTAAAAAATTGCTTAGTTATGGTTTGCAAAATTTTCATCACAATTTATTTTTCAATTTTAGGATGGTGGCTTGATGGGGGATTACAAGTTCAGTCAGCCACAGATCCTAATGAAAGTGAAGGCACCCCAACCAATAACAGGCATGACTTCATGTTGTTATGCTAATATTTGGTTAACATCTTACACTTAAAATTAACAAAAGATGCATACATTCTTGTATGTGAAGCAAATGAATGTTGTAAGTTAAAATTCTCCACAAAGAGGAAAACCTCATTCCTTACTATTTTGTGCAAAGAGCTTGAAAATGCTGCAAATTATAATATACTTTTATCAGCATAAATTTTAATGGTTGAGTAAAACATTACATTTTGATCGATTTATACCTTATTTGACATCCCTGAAGTGGAAGTATCATTTATGGCAAAGTTATTTTATGTCAGTTTTTAAATCTGTGGCATGCAGCAAGTACAAATTATAGAAAATTGGTACCACATCAATATTGGTATATCATGAAAATTGGTACCACATCAATATTGGTACCTTTTGAAATTTGGTACCTCATGAAAATTGGTCCCTCATGTGTAAAAAGAAATTAAGAGCATTATAATTGGCTAGATGTTATTGGAGGTACAGCACTCCCTTACTATAAGGCCATTCATTATAACACAGTTCCTGTTATATAGTGGATATGGTCATGAATCACTTTTCATAAAGTGATAGTAAATTTAGATGTATTATGCAATTAGCTATAAAATGGTGTCATTATTTAGGTAGCATACTCTTTCGCTCAGTATTTAATGAACGAATATTCTAAAATAACCTTAAAATAAAGACTTTTTTTAATTAGAAAATAATATGAGTTTTATGTTGGTTTTCTGTTTTTTTGTTTAATGCCATTTCACAATCTTGATCTTTCACAAGATATGCTATACATGGCAGCCAGTTTAATTGGTGGAGGATGAACCTAGGGAAACCCCAGTAACAACCACCAACCCACAGGAGAGAATTAAATTTGAAATACTCAGAATTTGAAGAAAACTTGAATTTCAAGACGTTTAAATGTTGCATTAGATAGAGAAAAAACTATTATCTCATTAGTTCAAGCTGTGATATCAGCATACATGAGGCATGTTTTATGCATTTTTTTAAATATGGAACAGATTTTATTCTAAATGCTTAGAAACATCAGCAAAAGTTTAAAATATTTGTGCCAGCAAAATATTAACAAAGATGCAGATTTTGAAATCATGAATTGTATTCATAATTTGAATTGACATGAAATTTAAAAGTAAAGCAGATCCTGGATTATTGGAAATTCTAGCATAATAGTTATTAAATGTTGCAAATTGTAAGTTTGAGACTCTGATGAAACTTTGTGCAGACAGTTTCTAACTGCTTTATACCATAATCAGGTTCAAATGAAAATGAGTCATGTGACTGGTCTCTTAGGTAACCACATTGGGAATCTATACCAGGCATGCCAAAAGGTGGATACAGGGGAGGTAATTGGGATGGGACATAACAACATTGTTACTCCAGCTCATCTGGACCTAAGGAAGACTGTGTTTGAACACTTACATGAAGATCTGCTGAAATACCTTCCCAAGGATGAAGAGCAGAAGGTCAACATGCAACAGTAAGTAATTTGATTTTATTTTCATTTAGTGTTAATATCCACAATTCTATCCTTATTTGACATGAGAAAGTAGTCAGAATTCAGAGATTTTCTCTTGCTGATTGCAGAAGATAAGTTTGTAGTTTTAAATAATGAATAAAAATGGCCAAATGTGTTTGCTATTGAGGAGTAATCTGATTCTAGGGGTCCTTTGACAAAAATGGTCATCATATATTTGATATCAAACAAACAACAATACTAACAATTTAAGCTTGCATTAAGCACTTTTGATGGCAAAAATGGTGGCATTATGTGGCCCTTTGTAAGGAGAAAACTGGAGAACTGAAGAAATATTTTGATCCTGGCCAGGTAATTAACCTACCGTATTTATGCTTGATGATTAACCCACCCCATTTTTGTATACACTCATCTTACAATGAATGTATTATTGGTGTTGTCTGTCTGTCTGTCTGTCTATCCCTTAACATTTGCATGTTTGCTTCATAACTTTATGATAGTTGGAGAATTTTTTAATGCACTTTGCCAAAGTATATATCATGACTAGCTGGTTGGTTTCCTACCTTAGTCATGCCCTCTTCCTTAAGGTCAATGTCATGGCAAAAATAGTATAATTGTTTAATATCTATCTTGAGAATAACTTTTGAACCACTTAAGATATTTAAAAAACTATACAGTTTGTTGCTTACCAAAGTCACACCCCCTGCCTCTAGGTCAAAGTCGCAGCAAAAAGTCTGTGACTTGCATCTTTGTATGGAGCATAACTTTAGATATTTTAACGAACTGTAGCAAATTATATATCAGGTATGTGTAGCATAAAATAACCACACCCCTACAAGAAGGTCAAGGTCAAAACAAGGGAAAATGTAAATCTGACTTGTATCCTTGTGTGGAGTGTAACCTTTATTTTAATGAAACCTTAGCCAGTTATACATCATGACTAGACAATGTGTCACATAGTATGTGTATTTTGACTGATGGTGTCTTGTGTTTTATTCTGCCTTGCCCGCTATCCTGAAGATCAAGATTACAAAAGGGATAATGTTAGTATGTGAGATATTTCCTTATCCAGTCTATCACTTTCAAACTCCTATTATTCTAGTATTCTATTATAACTTTATCCAGGTCCACACCTATCATACAGTAGTCAAATCTCAAACTGAAAAGGTCATAATTAAAAATGTTCATACAGGCTTATACATTTGAATAATCACAAGAACAGTACTGTGAATGAAAATGATAAAGTTAATAAGAACAAATATGACACATGTGGGAAATCATTACAAATTTATGACCTGCCATAAATCAGCCTCACATGCCTTCTGTATCAAATGTCTAATGTGAGCCTAATAATTGTGTCATAGTGAACAAATTAACTCATCAACATACACTTTTCTCAGTTACCCAGCTAAGAGGAATCATGTATCTTCTTTCAGTTCAAGCTTGATGAATTTTTAAATATTCATTGAGTTTTTTGTTTAATTACAGTTAAGACAGGGTAATGTTTCCTGTAGTTTTCTGTATCCCTTACTCTGTGATAGGTATTGAACTATGTATAATGCTAGAAAATGCACAACCAAATATTTTTTTATTGTTTTCATTTCAACTATTAAGTATTTAAAAATATCCAAAATATTAAAAATGTTATTTGTCATCATCCTTAATTTTAAAATAATCATCTTTTTCTGGAATAGAGTTCTATCACAAATAGCCGGTATATCTCTTAGAAAAAAACCCTTCTATCCAGCCAGGTTCTGATTTTCCTTTCTTATCAGCTTATCTTCATATCTACCTCCCATGACTCAGCACCATTTTTTACCTGGCCAAATTTGTTCTAACTCATAATGGTCATCATTGGCTGTTTAGGAAAATTTGTGTTGCCCTTATCAAAAGTACAGTTCAGGATACGACAGATTTTCAAAATCAGTTAGTTGCCTAATAGGCTACTAGGAAAAGAACCTGGTTGCCCAGCTGAAATTGAGTAGCCATTGACTTTCATTGTGATTTCTCTTTTGTCAGTAAGAGTTATTGTCCTTGCTGTAAGTTATTTTACAAATAATGGAATTTCTTGAAAAAACTACAGAGATTTATGACCAATAAATGAAATAAATTCACAGTACTATTCCTCTGGGCAATATGACTAGAGTTTTCAGTAGCCTGGACCTAACATTCTTGCAACCTCTGGGCTCCAGCACAAAATTTGTTGGACCCAGATGATGTATCTATGACAAAGATAGAAAACAATCTCCTGATGTATAACTTTAAATATATAACATTATTTCTATTAAAATTTATTTTATAATGACTCTTTTTAATTTTGTTATTTTTAGGGTTGTTCCAGTGATATGTACTTGGGACCCAGGGAAGGCACTTTATATTTGGAGTAGTAACCCATAAATACAACTTAGAATATTGCACTACTTTCATATGAACTACGATATATTTTTTATAAAAGTGCCCTCCATGAGTACCATTTATGTTTAAATAAAACAGCCCATATGTCCATTTTTATGCTTAATATTTATAGCTTTTATTATTGCCTCTTTTAATATGTTTTTTTTTCACCAAAGAAAGAGCACATGAGGCAAAAGAAAAAGTATTACAAGTTTGTTTCACAGCTATGGCAAAACATTTATACAAATCTTTACAACTAACACTGTGTGTGAAAATATGATGATTTAAACTGATCCAATAAACTTTTACAAATTAATGAGATATTTGGCACATGAATGGTGCCCTGATTAATGTATTCAACGATGCTAAACGTTTATCCTCTCTAGTCTGAAATTAATTTCTGCATATTATTAAGCTCAGAAGGAAAATCTGAATATTTAATTTAAAATTGCTGGAGGTTGGATAAACATGCTGGTATATTTTTCCAATATTTACCATCAAGAATTTGCTTCATGGCTGATATTATTAAAGATTTTAAGATACTTTTGTATGCAGTGTAAAAAATGGAGTAAAACTTATGAACTCATGACTTAATACACATAGGCTTGATCCCTAACATAGGATCAGCAGTTCTCAGAGACAGAGCTGGAGAGTAGGTGCGTGCTTCTAAATTGAGGCCCTCCAGATTTTATCCCAGATACCAGAAGAAAAAAAACAAAACAAAGCATATGAGCATAGGAAATCTTTTTAATGTAAAACTCTTTGTTTTTTATTATTATAAAATTAAGATGGCTGCATCAAATGGTTTAAAATTATGGATGGTTATTTAATTGTTTCCCTTTTTTTCCAGAATGCCAATTTTTCATTTCCTGAACCCAGGCAGAATGATACCTATTGGTTTGGAGCAACCAAATCTAGCAGGTAATACTCTGCATGTCGAAACGGCCAAATTTGTCCAATTGAATTTTATTAACCCATTTTGTATCTGACCACAATGTTAATATAACACTTTGAGGAAGACAATTCTTTGCAGGTCATACAATCCAACTCATAAATATTTTTTTAGAAGAAGAGTTCCTGCAGTTTTCTGTGTATACTTACCAAATATGCTCACAAGTTCAGTCCAACCACAAACAACATAGACACATATCTCCCAGTGCATAATATATATTGACAGACCAAGTGTAGGACTCGATGAAAAGTTGTCTCATCAGCAGAGGGGGAGGAAAGGACCAGTTTCCTCTTCATCACTGCAAGATGATTCCCTCCATACCCAGAATAGATCTGGATCCATTTCTGGTTTCAGGAAGGCAGCTACCTCTTAAGGCAGAAACAAAGTTTGGAGATCACCAAAAGGTTAATGATCGCTGATGCTTGGTATCAGTGCCATCAATGCTGGCGAAAAATAGATCCTTGGCCCAATTCCAAAATGATGGAAAGTGCATGACCAGGAATAAACAACATGCCTTCTCAAGGTTGGCATAGTGATGATGATGTTTACATAGGTGAGCTGCACCTTTCTGTTAACATGGAAGAGCAATGGTATTGAAGGCATACTCATCTGTCAGATCTTTGTCATCAGACTGGTCACCAGTCGTTGGGTGCTGATCATTGGTTGCCAAGTGCCTAACAGTCATCAACTACCAGTCACACCATGAACTAGTCACTGATTACCAGTCACCTGACCAAGCCCATTGAGCAGCCTGACTCTAGGCTTTGATCATGCATCTGGGGATAGGGATTGGATCTATACCCTGCCATCTTGGTATTACAATTCAGTGCCTATGGGCATCTGGGGATTGGATCAGCATTCCTTTTCCTTATGTTCTCATTTAATCTGTAGAGGATTTATGGATCCCCTTTATCTGTTAATAAGTCTCCCCCTTGACATCATGGTTGCCCTTCCCCTTGGTTTTAAAGTATGGCCAATATGATATGCCATAATTCTGCTCAGTCATCTCACAAACTGTCTAGAAGGGATCAGTGATCAATCCTATTCACATGGAGACAGCTCATAGGGTTAGTCCCATTATTCCCTATTAGCATCAGAGGGACAACACAAACCCTAAATGTGATGTGTCACTCTCTCGAGAAGACAGTGACAGGGAGAACTGCCCTATTTTGCTAAGGGAGTGGGTTCAGGATGACAGTGCCCTTTCCAGAATAGGTTCCCAGAAGAGCCAGTTGCCACATGACCTCCCATTCATTCAAGTCCCCTGCTTCTTTCCACCTGTTGAATCAGGTCATGGAGGAGGAGAAAGTCTGAATATTTAAGAAGGTGCTATACAGAGTTTACTGTTTCCTTGTTACACACTTGTCCCCAGTTCCCTATGGAGCTGAGTACATCAAGACTCTTTCTGGTTTGGAGAGGCTTTCTGGGTCTTACTTTCATTCATCTCTTCTGTTGCTCTGTATTCTGCTATTGTTTGAGAGCATATATTCCTGTGGCCAAGAGTCTGCCTGGACAAAAGGGGTGGTCTGTCTGCCCTTATATATTCTTGCTGTTGGTCACAATCTTGAGCCATTGGGTTTATTCCCCTGCTTGGCACCTTAAGCCTCCCCCTCTTGATTCTGGTGTGTGTGATTAGGATTTTTTAACGTAGCTTTAACAATTTTTCAATTATATCGCTACGATATCTGCAGTTTGGCAGTTTATAGTAATGTCTAGCACTGGAGCATCATGCAGAAGACATAGTATGACGCCCCACCCAGTCACATTATCCTGACACCAGGCCGACCAGTCCTAACACTAACCTCTTAATGCTGAGCACCAAGTAAGGCAGCTGTTAGTACCATTTTTTAAGTCTTTGGTAAGACTCAGCCGGAGTTTGAACCCGTGACCTCCCACATTTGATGTGGATGCTCTAACTACTAGGCCACTGGAGCAGCCTTCTGGAGTCTGATGCATCTCAAATGGGTATATTGGTATGGAATGAAGCTCATCACCTGGTTAAGGCTTTGGAGCTTAATGCTCCAGCACTGTGCAAATCTTTCTTTATCTGCCTCCCACGCTGGTCTCTTTTGGCTGCCTCCTTCAGTCTCTTGAAGGAAGAATTATTATGTCCAGTGATGCTTCAGCACTTGATGGAGGCTTTAGCAATAATGAAAAAGTATGTGCTTCTCATCTTCACTGAACTCTCAGTGGAACTTCTTCTTTAAATTTCTTCTTCAGATGGATACCACCTTAAAGATGTCTAAATCTTGATGGATCACAGGGCTGCACCAACTGAGGAAGATATGATCTTCAGAGGTCTCGTCTCATCTGTAGCATCACAAGATTCGAGAGACCAGCAACACTGGTCCCTGGATGTGTTTCCAGGCCCATTTAAACTGGCCTGAAAATATGCACACTGAATATGGGGCGTCCTCAAAGTTCTACAAACAAGGTCAACCTCAACAGACAACAAACAACCCAAGTTCAAATTTCCTCATGCCTACCTTTTGCTAGATCAGGTATTTGAAGTGGCCAAGAGAGGAAGTATTTGGACTCCTCCTCCTTTCTAAGGGCAGGAGGGAGGTTGCTGACCTTATGGACTTGCATCCTCTCCAGCAGTATGTTCTTCATAACTGCACCCCAGTGATTGCTTGAGTAGGCTACTTTTCAGACGTTTAGACATGCATCACAGATGATCTGTTGGTCGGTTCCACTTTTGTGGAGGGATACCAGCTTTGATTCCATGATTATCTGACTAAGGGAGCAATCGATAGGGTATAAAATTACAAATCTTTAGGTTTCTATATACAGATCTTTCTGGTTTAAAAAAAAGCAGAAGGTTTTGACTCATAAATGTTTCTATCTTAAACATGTTTCTTTTGGAAGAATGCATCAAAAAACACCATAAAATCACATGCATCTTTACATCCTCATCTTCTCACCTCAGAGTTAAAGTACCTCCAGTTTTGTCTCAGCCAGGAGGCATACAAATTTGGGCTCCTCCATTTTGCCTCGGCTTCACCTTCCCATAGCCTCTACCAAGATGATGGGGGTAAAAGCAATTCACATGAAGTCTTTAGGGATCCCCATCTTCTGGAATTTCAATGACTGGTTGATGTACAATGTCCACAGAGGTACTTAACTGAAGGAGCTGTCTTTCTGTTGATCAATAGTTACTCATCGGGGTCTAATCAGATGAGTCAGTGTTGACCAACAGAATCTAGAGAAGTCATATCTCATTTCTTCTCAGAACTTAATGAACATGGGGACGAATTTCCTCACCAATCAAGGGTGGGTTTGTATTGTACCAGACATGGCCACTCAGATTCTTTCTCTTATAGTGGGTCTTGTGGCCAAGACTTTGTTGTTGGTTTGCCTTTACCTTTCCTAGCAACACAGAACATGCTATTGGCTCAGATTTCTATGGGATCTAATTTACATCACCACCCAGTTTGTGGTTAGATTGAGATCAGTTTTTAATTGGATTCCAATCTTTTAAATACAGATGCTTCCGGTTCAGGATGGGGAGTTCATCTGGAGCTATATGGGGTAGATTTTTGGAACATTGGTCTTGGGCAGAAGCAATCCTTAATATTAGCAACCTACAAATGCAGGCAAATGGTTCTAGCCCTACAATGACGTGACAATCTCATCAGGCATCATTGCATTATGATTGTCTCAGACAGCTTCTTACTAGTAAGGAGTACTGTACCTCAGGTGTCAGGGAGGTACATGTGCACCATTATTTTGTGTGGAAGTCAGGATCCCCTTCTGATGGGCAATCATGGATGAGATCGCTCTGAGAGTTGGCCATATTCCAGGCAAAGGTGTATCCCGATAGACGGCTTGTTCATATGTGACTGTTTGGTTCTCATGGAATGGTTTCAACACCAATTGGTAGCAGAGGGGCTTATTAACTGTAAGACTATTATTGGACAATAAAAGACTGATTAGCAATCTCGTTTTTTGTGTGTCTTCATTGTCCTCATTGTCTTCATTGCCAGATCAGAGAGCATTGCAATGAATATTTTCAATTTGAAGTGACCGTTTCACCTTTCACAATGATTTTGCAGGTTTGACAATGTATTTATCTTTTCAGTTACACACACAAAAGAATAGAGAAAGCTAACCTGAAGCTTTCATCCTTACGCTAAGGACTTCATCAGCAGACTGATGTGATCTCTACTGACTGTCAACATCGCTCGATGGAATGGTGAGTGATGTTAACAGATTGTCCCAGATATGTGGCAGGTTGTAACAGCCCCCTTCCCTGTTCAGCGTCAGTTTGTGTGCATGGATGTAAATCGATTCCTTAACCCCCAGCTCGAACCAGGCTTGTTCTCAATCAAAGATTTTTATGGAGTTCCAAGTTATAGTATGGCCAGGGAAAACATTGTGGATGTGCTGTGATACCCGAGATGAGCTTGAGCTTTGGTCTTTGATGTTCATTAAATCTCGTTTTCTTTCTGTTTCACCAATATAATTGTGATGGCACTTACTTTCACCCTGTCCTTCACACTTAATGCCATTACAACCAGCTGCATATCTGGGACAATCTGTTAACATTGCTCACCATTTTTTTTGTGTATGTAATTGAATAGTTAAATACATTGTCAAATCTGAATATTACTTCACAGTTTAGCTTTCGCCAAAGGATTCTTCAGGTTCTCTACCAAGTCAAGATCACGATGTCCTGGTGCATCCTGATAGCTCCCCAGTGGCCACAATGGTTTTGATTCAATGACCAATGCAACCTGTTGGTAGATAAACCCAGGAGATTACCAGAGAGTAGGGGCTTGCTGTCACAGTAAAGGGGATCTCTCCGACACAGCGACCTGCATGCTTAACTCATTGGAAACAGCAATCTGCATCAAGACCAGTTTTTAATCAAGGTTGCCAACAGTTTCCTAGGCAGATTGCCTCAATCTTCTTCCAAAGTTTAAGATACAAAGTGGAAAATCTTCTGTACCTGGTGTAGTTGGAAATGTGTGGAACCAAGCTTTCCCCCATTAAAAGTGGTTGCAGACTTTTTTTTCCTTTTTGAGGCATAAAAATGTTGTTTGTACTGTTAACGGCTATAAAACTTTTCTCTCTAACATTCTCAAGTTCTCCAGGAGTTCCACCATTGGGTCAGACCCTGATCTATGATTCAATTTTCATCTTTGTCAACCTGGCTTTATGGCTAAAATCAGCTACTTTAAGTAGCTCCAGTTCATATTGAAATTCCCAGTTGCAGTCATGTCAGTGCTGGAGATAATCAAGATCAGCTCCTTTGACCAATTAGGAATTTGATGTTTTATATGACTTCCTCTGGAGGGAGGAAGAAGGGTTGGAATTATCTCTTCCTACTCTCAAGGGTCCCTCTGATATTTTGGCAGCCACCATTTCCAGGTGGATTGTCCTCACTATCAGAGGAGCATATCAGTCCCTCACCAACATGGACCATTCGTTCATGAAACTTGAAGCCCATGAGATTATGAATATTGGTGCATCTTGGGCCTACTTCAATCACCACTCATTGGACTTAATGTTGATAAGAGCAGCCTTCTGATATTCTCATACTACCTTTTAATCCCTTTACCTTTGACCTTCACATACCAGGGTAAAAGTATTTACTCCTTGGGTGCAATCATGAGATCACAGCATGTGATCGAGCCTTCCACCAGTTTATAACAGTGAATTCTGCTACTGTAATTGTAAGTGCATTGTTTTTTTTTTATACCAGTTCATTTTGGGGCCATCAGCTTCACTCCTAGCACACAGGTAAATTCAGCAATGCAACAGTAACAGGTATTACATTACTGCTATTAAAATATATTTTTTTAAAGGGAGATGGGGTGGTTAAAACAAATATTAAATATGTAATACTTACCTGCTACTATTACAAAGATTCCCTCCTCCCACCTGGCTCTGATGTCTTGTAGCTTCTTTTCAAGTCAAAAGAGGAAGGTATTCCATGTGTTTGATGTGGCTAAGGAATCAGGATGGGATTCTGTTTGTTTTTTTCTTTTCTGAGCCCCCAGTTAGTAATTGGAGGAGGGAACATTTTGTACTGGGGAACAGCATCCTGGAAAAGGTAAACATTGTAGCAGGTAAGTAATTAATGTAAAAGTAGCTGGAAAGTATTACATAATTCAAATTTGTTTGGCCCCCCCCCCCCAAGTAAATACATTGTACATGAAGCAGTATAATAATACTATATACTTCATGATAGACATGTAATATACTATTTATGGTACTTTTGTTTGCAAATGGAACCATTTGGGTTGGATTAATGAGACTAGATTAAATTCTGGATTTAAATTGAGTGATAATCATAAGCAATTGTATTTCATGGATTTGTCTTTAAGCAAAATTGTCAGAGCACTGGAATTTGGATCCTTGTATTTTTTACATGAATAACTGAACATTTTGGTGTAGTATTTGAGCATTAATGTTGACCAGGGTTTTCAAAATAAGTTTAAATTTTATAATTTAAATTTTATAACATGTATGTTGAATGGAAAATTTCTTCATTTTCAAATTTTCTCACTTCCCCATTTTTTGGAAATGTGCTTATCTAATTCTCTTGATTTGGTAATTTTATTTAGGTAACCCTTCGATATGTGGTATTTATATCTTTCCTCAGATAATCCACCAAGACCGTTTTTAAGGTTGAAGGTTTTAAATCTCTGTCCAGGTCCCAAAAGTTGTGAAAACAATTAAGAAATTTCCCAGTATATTGTTACCAAAACAGTTTTAAAACATTTATATCAAAGAAGTTAAAGCTGACTTAAATGTGGAATAATTTAATATATAATCTGGTAATTTATTTTTAGACCGCCCAGTATCTGTTGCCATTTGGTGGCCAGGAAGCACTAACCTGCTGCAATATTCATTGCTGAAAACTTCAAAAGGTAGAGTAATACGATCACTCGGGAAAACATATAACACATTTTTCAGGGCTGGAAAATATGAACAGTCCCTACTTGCTAGAATGATTTTAATTAAAAATGCACATTTTTCCATTGAACCTTATTTACCCTTTTGAATGTTATGTATACTTTTAACAAAATACAAAAAATAATATTTAACATTTATTTCAAAATAATGTATATATGGAATGCAGACATTAAGTAATATGCTGACTTAAAGTTGTTTAGCAGATCAAATTGAGGTTTGGGGGATTCAGTCAGAGGAACTTGTATGGTAGTACACTTTTCAATGATGATCAGAAAATTGGAAAATTGAAAAAAAAATGAAAAACTCATTGTTAAAATCAAACCAGTACAAAAATATGCTGGATTCACCCTTGAGGCAAAGAAAGTTTTATTCCTGCATTTCACTGTGGGGAGATTGCATATCGTCATGCATCAGTTTGCATGTCTGTCAGTATGTCTGTCTGCCCATCCATTCATTGCTGTACAGAAGTTATTGAGACTTTGGAGATTTGATAAGTGATTATTCTGGACAGACATTAAAGTTTTATCTTTTTTGCATATCAGATTTTATTAAATTTCTCGAAAATTTGCTGTCTCAAAAGGCCAGGATGTTTTAAGAAGTTATGTTTTATGAAGAAGCTTGAAATTACTTGTGCTCCTAAGAACCTCTAAGGATTTTAAACAGACCTTGTCTAAAAGATGTGCAATAAGATTTGATTTGTTTTTCCTTTTTCAGTGCCATATTTTTGCATATTTTCTCCCAAAAATTTATTGATAAAGGATGGTACATGTATATGGAGAAGTTTTAGAAATCATTTGTCATCACTTTTCCACCCATTCTACTAGAAGGATTTTCATACATTGTAGGTAAAAAGTTTGTGGATGTAAATGCACTCCCTAATTGTTTGATATATTTATTTTAAAAAATTATTTGAAAAAACAGTTATCACTAGAAGTCAAGTGGCTGGTGTAGATTTACAGTAAGGTTTATTTGTTTTCCAATTTGTATATTTTTGGTACATTTCTAGAAAAAGTGTTGACAGAACTTGTACTTTGAGAATTTTGTGGTATGAACAAGCTTGTCATTTCTTTTCATCCAGTTATGATGGAAGAATTTTATTGAATCTATGTAAGTGATTGGAGTAGATATGCTGCAAGACTTTTATTGTCTCTGGCTCATTTTAGGGGCTAAATTTCTTGACAAATTATTGAAAGAGGGGATATCTGGAGAAGTTAAGTTTCAGAAAGTAACAAGTCACTACTCATTTTACTTTAAGTATTCTATTGACACTTTATTGTCTTAATAAGGGATTAGTGTAGGTGTGCAATGACGTTTGACATTTTTTCTCTGCTGAATTCTCAGTTCACCTGGCCCTAAGGCTAGATAAGCTTATTATATAAAACTCTGCATCCATTCTGTTTCATCATTTATACATTATTCATTTGTCAGCATTGTTATTTTCAACTTCTTAGAGACCACTGGGCCATTTTCAACCAAACTTGGTAGAAAAGTTTTCTCATCAATGTCCTTTATAATTATTTTAAGAATGATGATGATCTGTGGTCAAATGTACCTAGCTGCCATTCCAAAACACAAAATCCTTAGGTAACTTCTTTTCAGTAACCACTCAAAAGATGTTTTTGATAGCAAGCATACTGCCACAGAAGGCATTCAGATTTATACAGTTGATGCTGATTTGCAGTAAAATATGGCAGCATTACTTAATATTGGAAGACCTTTGTACAAAAATACAGTTCAACAGAATTGGAAAATTTGACAGCATTGTGCCATTAGAAGCCTTTCAAGTTTGTACAAATGATGCAAATTTTCAATTAAATATAGACTCCATGAATGAAAATAGAAAAGTCTTTAACATGATTTCTTATAATAAACTGCTCAAAAGAATTTGGCCAAATTTGATAGAAAGCAACTGCATTTCAGATTTATACAAATGATTGAAATATATCTCCTGTTACTAAAATTAAAAACTGGTAAATGACTTCTTTTCAGAATCTGCTTAGCAGGATTTAACCAGATTGTAAAGAAAACATTCTAACATGTAGGTCTTACAAGTTTGCATAAATGATGTCAATTTGCATTCCAGTATGGCTGCCATTTCTAAAAAATCTTTTAAATGATTTTTTCTAAATTCCATTCAACCAAATTTCATGAAATTTGACACTGTCCTGGCATGTAGGGCATTAAAATGGTTGACCACCATTACTAAAAAACTTAAAATATAAACAAATTCATTTTAAAAATAGAATTTGAGCAGCTGTGACCAAAAGCATCCTGGCTTCCTGGTTTAGAGGTATTTCAATATTGGGGAAATTGGAGAAAGCTTCAAACAGTTGTTTTCATGACATATACAATCAACAGCACTGGAAAAAAATTAATCAGAAAGAATTCTATTTATCCAGATTTCTTGGCCAGCATCTAATGTGCACTTTGGCTGTTAGCAGATGGCAGCAAGAGAGCTTACTCCTTCTTTGGCCTCTTGTATTTTCAGTTTCTTGAAAATTTGTCAGAAATGGATATTATGAGAAGTCAAGCAGTAAAAAATGGTCATTAATTCTTCTCCTAAACATCTAGAAGAGTTGTACTAAATTGTACTAAACTGCAAAATCAGTGGTGTAAAGACTTGAAATAAGGGTTTCTCTTATTTTGGGTAAATTTCTCAAAGATGGAGCATTTTGAATAATAAAATTTCATGTAAAGATTGTCATAACTTGTGTTAGTGTACATGGGGTATTTTAATGTACCCAGTAGACTTCATAAGTGGTTGATGTTGATGTGAATAAAGGACAATTAACATGCCTGAAGTGTGGGGATATGCATGTCAATGACTGCTTGGGCAATAAAAGTGTATTCTGTTTTAATTGATACCATATGTATTTACTTTTAAGTTGGGTCAAATTCCAAACAACATAGACACCGATCTGCCATTGCATAATCTGCTAGCAGATCATGGTCTATGTTTTTTTGTGCTACTGACAACTCATAGCAAACAAAGACATGGATCTGCTGGTGCATTTATCTTTGGTAGTGGACCCAGTTTATAAGTGAGTATATATGGTATGTTGCTGGATATATGGTTCATACTTTGACAAATAAATTACATTTGCATGGTAAATGTACAGGAGTTCAGGTTAGCAGTCTGTTAGTGCCTATGGTAATGTTTACATGATCATTTACTATATCTATAAATTACATGCCAGATGTCTAGGGAGAAGAGGTTTTTTTTCCCCAAAACAAAGTGCTGAAACCAGCCTGACCATGGCCAGATGATCATGATATGCATTCTTTTACCATTCATTGCCCATATGAAAAGCTTTAAAACTTTTTGAATCAATTATAGGCTTAAAATTAAATGTTGCAAGAATGTTTAGGTTTACTTTTGAAATAAATGACTGATTGATTTTGCAGATATAAATAGTTTAAACTGTTTTAAAGTTTTTACTGTAACACTTGGAAGAGTTTGGATTCCTATACTTTGGCTTGGGCTGTCCTTTCAAATTGTCTGAGTTGATCAAGTTAAATGTTATCCTTACCTCATCATTCAGTATGAAAGGTTGGTTTTAAATTACTGTAATCAGTATGAAAGGGAAAGGTTGCTTTTAATTCAGTGTACCATATTTACTGTATATGTTGGGACACCATAAATTAATTTTAAAAGTAATTTTTGTCTGCACTGTATGTTCTGGGACACATCACTTTATTCCAGTTGTAAGTTGTGGGACACCTTTTAAATCATTTGAAAATTACATGTCGGAAAATGCACTCCAACTGAAATTTTATTTAAAAAAATATAAAACTGTGTACTTGAGATTAAACTCTTTAATCCACTGCAACAGCATCTCATCAACACAACCCTTCTCCTGCATACATATGATCCATTCTTTCGGTGCATGAATATTTTTCTCATATGGTGAAAATTGTTAGAGGCAACACATCTCCTGAAGCGGAAACTGTAAGGACTAAAGTCAGATTTGTCAAATCTGTACCAGTCTAATTCTCACACTTCTGACTGCCATCTTATCACAGTCAATCCAGGAATGTGATCAAAGTACACTAAAATTTCATCCATGTTAATGATCATATTGTCAGCAAAATCATCTTCTTCTTTTCTGGCCTTCACGAATTCATCACATGATTTTATTTTCTCCAGATCTTCTGGGCAATGCTGGGTCATCGATGTCCATACATGAAGCACTATATTGTGTCACTTTAAAAATTGTTCCATTGTTTCAATTTGTTTTCCAAATTACCATCAATACTGGTGAAATGGAACCAAAGTTAGCTTCCATATCTCGGCCGTCTTTGTATATTCAAAAAATTTTTAAAAAATCAGCACACTTAAAAGAATCCATTGTCGTCTTCTGAGGTCAGCTAACTTTGCAATAAAATAACCTTTGTATTGATATCCTTTTAAGAAAAAAAACGGCTTCAGAGGATACAAAGTCGGCTTACAAGGTTGGCTTGCTTTGTAATAAAAATAACCTTTGTCTTTGATGTCCTGTCGGTAAGTTCAAAGAAGGAGTTTACTGCTCGCTGTCAGTTGTGTTTATTCACCACCCAGACTTGTATGTGCTTGGCATCTGTAGTTATAATTAATACAAAGGAGCATTGATGTCTGCGGGTATACAGTAATGATACTTTTGTAACCCGTGCTGGCGAAAAGATTGTCACTTGCACTCAAGTGAATGTGTTTTCAAATAATGATTTTTATTTGCAAGATACTGTCATACAGTAGACCTGGATATAATTCAGTCTTGATTATTTTGGACCTAACACCGTATCATGCATGAATGGCAGTTGTCTTCAATATATTGGTTGATTATTTCCCTCTCGTTTGCGAAATGATCTGCTTCTCTTCCGGCCTGCACAAATTCATCACATGACTTTATTTTCTCCAAATATTCTGGGCAATGCTGGGTCATGGACTTCCATGCATGAAGCACTATATTGTGTCACTTTAAAATTTGTTCCATTGTTTCAGTTTTCAAAATTCCCATGAATACTGGTGAAAAGGAAACAAAGTGTTTTTCCATATCTCCGACATCTTTGTATATTCAAAAAAAAAGCAAATCAAAACATCAGCACACTTAAAAGAATCCATAGTCAGCTTCCAGTGTCTGCTTGCTTAGCAATAAAATAACCTTTGTATTGATATTCTTTAAAAAAAAACGGTAACCAAAGTTGGCATCTGAGGTCGGCTTGCTTTGTAATAAAAATAACCTTTATCTTTTATGTCCTGTCGGTAAGTTCAAAGAAGGAGTTTACTGCTCACTGCCAGTTGTGTTTATTCACCACCCAGGCTTCTGTGTGCTTGGCATCTGTAGTTATAATTAATACAAAGGAGCAATGATGGCTGTGGGTAAATAGTAATGATACTTTTTTAACCTGTGCTGGCGAAAAAGTTGTCACTTGCACTCAAGTGAATGTATTTTCAAATAATGATTTTTATTTGCGAGATACTGTCATACAGTAGACCTGGATATAATTCAGTCTTGATTATTTTGCACCTAACACCATGTCATGCGTGAATGATGTTTGTCTTCAAGATATCAGTTGATTATTTCCCTCTCGATTGCGATTTTGTTGGATCCAGTTTTCAGTCTGATAATATATTCAAACTTTTGAGCACAACCAAACACAATTTGTTTCTCAATGTTTATGTCAATGAACAATGTGGCATGTGTTATTGGACATAAGTGATACATGCTACAGTATGGAAGCCTACACTACATATATGGATTTCGTGGATGCTTTTTATTCTTTAATGCTCATGTTGAAAAAAAAGGAATAAATGATAACAATACAAGGTTAGTTTCTTTCTTTTTATTATCAAATAAGTGTTTTGTTGATCTATTTTATTGCAACATGCATTGGGGAGGGGCACAAATGCAATACAAATTCATTTCATTTCTTAAGTCTTGGGACATACGACCTAGGTGAAAAAAAGTTTCTGGGACAAGAAAAAAATAATTATTTTATTGTATCCCAATATATATTGTAAATACGGTAATTGCATCATTCAGTATGAAAGGTTATTTTTAAATTACTCTAATTGCATCTTTCTGTTTGAAAGGTTGCTTTTAATTCACTGTAATGACATCATTCAGTATGAAAGGTTGCTTTTAATTCAATGCATCATTCTGTATGAAAGGTTGCTTTTAATTCACTGTAATTACATCATTCAGTATGAAAGGTTGCTTTTAATTCACTGTAATTGCATCATTCAGTATGCAAGGTTGCTTTTAATTCACTGTAATCAGTATGAAAGGGAAAGGTTGCTTTTAATTCAATGTAATTGCATAACTCAGTATGAAAGGTTGTTGTTAAATTACTCTAATTGTGTCAGTCAACATGAAAGATTGCTTTTAATTCACTGTAATTGCATAAAACAGCAGCACATGATGATGATTGAAACTACTAAATGGGTTTTTGTGGAGCATGTTAAGTGATGCAGTAATAACAGAATAATTCTTATGTATAAAAGTTAATAAAAGTTAGTAGTATGTAAATAAATATTCGTTGTGTTGTATTTAAGACTCTTAAAATTTGAATAAATATTGCAAATTCATCATTTTTAAAATGTAATTTCTTTTGTAATTTTTCCCATTACTGTATGAATAATTTATAACTTTGATATATGCCATTTAGCATAAACAATATTCTTCAGAGTTTTTAACAATTCTTTAACATAAATATCAAATTTTAATTTTGTTACAACGAAAATTTTCTGGTATTCAGTTTTGCAATCTCATTATTTTTCAGATCAAGATTTTAAACCAGATCTTGTGTGGCCTGTGACATGTAAAATTACGGCCACTGCAGTTTCACAGGACACCTCTTTGATGGCCATTGGACTGGAGAATGGCAATGTCATTGTTTGGGACAGATATTTAGGTAATTTGCATGTCACCAGCACAAGGATAGCTCCAAGTAGTCATTAATACGACAGTTTCAACAATTGGTCTCTTGATTAGAAAGCTATCATTAAACTGAATGTATTTTTCAAAAGTATATTCTTAAATTACATGCAGATTAGTATAGGATTAAATGATCATGGTTGGGTATTTATCGATGTGTAAATTTTACCTGATCACTCACAAAGTAAATAAAGTCCGAAGGATCATTTAATCATTATAATTTCAATTTACATCCTTTCTAACATCAGATCAGCAGATTTATTCAACAAAACAGTCATTTACTTTTATGTACCTTGAAGTTTTCTTTCATTAGCCTCTTAACTGCAATAGAATACATAGCCCTATCTTCGCCAGCCAAGATTGATTAATTCTTTATACAGTGATACAGGGTAGAATGTCATAGTGGGTCATGCCAGTGATATATTGTTATGATCATTATTTTAATATATAAAAAATGGTTGTTGTGGTTAATCCAGGAATATTCCTTTTTTTTCTAAAAAATTACACTTGCGTATGGCACGTGTTGTTATAGCAACATCGTTGTTACTTTCTACGCATTTCGATCTTTCAAAAGCAAAATTGTGTCCATTTTTAGTGAGATCTCTTGGTTGACATGACCTTGACCTTTAATAACTGCTGCTGTAACATGTTGAGGTGAAATGCAATAATTTCTGAAGATTGGCTTCTATAGGACTCACGGCACTAATTCAGTTCCCATAGTAAACCTATGCAAACAACATGATATTAAAAGTTCAATAACTAAAAATTTCTGAGTGCTCATGATCAAACCTATATTTATCAGTATAGATGAAACCTGGTTGTCAACTTCTGTATAGACTAAAGGATATGAGCTGCAGCATTTTCTGGACCTGCATGTGTTCGAAACATGTGCTTTCAATTCCGCATCAAAGAGTCAGGTGCTAATTTTAGTAATGAGTGTTCCAAACTCAAGACAGTTAAAGGACTGAAATTCCATCAATAAAACAATGTCTCAATCTTTTTTCACTTACAACTAGGATAAACTCTCAAAAGATTCTTTTTCCTAAAACATAACTTATATTATTAACCAATCCTGGCCAGCCAAACCCATAAATACTGTATTTTATGTTCACCCATTTCCAGACTGGTTCCCATTTTTCCATACAGTTAGTACCATGTGTCCTATAGCCTGTCATATGCCTTCTTTGGCAAAAGGGGTGAGTGTTGGAGTGCAGGAAGGTCTGTGCAATTACATTGTTTTAACTTCTAATGGTCGATTTTAATCTGTGGCTTGTCATTTTTTATCGGAAATCACAGGAGTGGGTGGGTAGGAGCTTGTTGTTATTATTAGGGTGTAAAGCTTTGATATAGATAAAACTTTAAATCAAATAATCAGTGGGCACAGGGAACAAAAGGTAGTCGGCAGAATTTATTGATGTGTAAAAAATTCCAGATCAGTATCACGTGACCGTTTACATCCAATCAAAACATAGAAAATGCAGTCAATTCATAAAAGTTGGAATTATATGGATTACGAATGAAGGTACAAAAATTAATTTGAACATCTTGGTGATAAAAATGTCTAGTATGTTGAACCAGTGCAGTTCAGTATGCTTTATGGTGTGACTATATAATTACTTGCACATATTGCACTCCAAGATTGGTCAGTAATCCATAAAAGTTTGAAATGGGTGGTAATTAACTGATCAGTTGGAGCAATTTGTAAGTTGTTGGTTTTATTGTATATTATCTATTATCCAGAATTGATACAGCAAGAAAAAGATCAAAGAAGAATTTCAAATGAATGAATATTCTAAAATTATCAACATTCAATGAGCATGGAATTTAATGTGAAAGTACTTGAAATGTTATGCTTTTTGCAAAAATGAAATGTTATGCTTTTTGCAAAAAAATTAGACCAAGGAGAGAATTTTCTTTGTTTTGACTTTTAATATACTATCTATTTGCTTGTCAGAATTTTATGTTGGTAATTATGTTGAAATTAAGTATTTGATAGAAAGGTATGATGATTTACATAAATAATAGTTGTATGGAAAGTTGTCTTTGTGGTCTTTTATTAGAGTCCAAGTTTTCAAGAGTCAAATCAAGACAGAGCAACAATATCCTTTATATTCTGCCTAATTATAATGCAGACTGTGTGTTTATCTTTGATTTAGTTCCCTTCTAGTCATGGTGATTAGAATCAAAGTAGAGAAAATGTAAAAATAGTGAAAATTCACATCAGATATTAACATCCTAATTATACTCTTCAGGTATACAGAGAGGGGTTGTGAATGTGACAGATTCATCTGCCATCAGCCAGCTGACTTTTCTGGACCCCAGCATATGTCCTCAGGAAGACAGTGAATATCCTCCCTACCCCACCAAGGTTGCTATGTACATTCTTGTATGGTGCCGAGATAGCTCTATTCATCTGTTACATACAACGTCAGGATTTGTTTCCAGCCCTACCTGTGTTTCTCCTCTGTAAGTGTCAAGTACTTAATATAGAGTCAGCATGACTGTATTTTTTTAGGCCTATACCTTGGATGTAGAAGGTGCATGGTTTATTACATCTATCCACCTGTTAAGGGTAAATATTTATGGTTTTGTAAGTTGCTTTATGTGTCATGTACTTTTACATGTTTATTTCTCTTGATAATTTTGCTTCTGTTTTTCGTAAAGTAGGTCATTTACTTCTACTCAAAAGTAATGTTGCAATATTGCATAAGTTCGTGTCAGTTTTCAGTTGGAGCAAAAACTGTTGCATTGTGTTAGAGTAACCTTTCATATTTGTGTCTCACCTATGTTAGCTTTGTGAGAAATGGTATCACTTTTTGGTGGTCATTCTGGTAGTTATAGTGGCCTCATTGTTTAAGTTTTGGGTGAAGCTTTTGTGATGAATGTTTTGGGAGTAATTTGCCAGATATGGTTATGGCAGGAACTCATCAACATATGGATGCAAATGAGATATCAGGTTCTACAAAGTACTTGTTAGATTATTTGATATTTCTTAGCTGATGGCTGATTCTGAATGGCTGTCAGTGAGTTCTTCAGGGAGCGGCCAAGTGGTCTAAGGTGCTTACCTTTACAGATTGCTGGCACAGCAGACCTCTGTCCACATGAGTTCAAGTCTCATCTCAACCAATTTGGGTATGAAAAAGTTTGCCAGTAGATTCTGCCACCAAATTTACTTGCTACCATGTATAGCCTGTCATGTGCTGAAAAATGGCATTGAACTCCACAAACCAAGCCAAACAGCTCATCACTTCACTCAGAACAATGATTCTGTCCAAAGTTTCCATCAATGAAACCATCAGCTATTCTCCTCAAACTCGTCAGCACTGTCTTAAGGAACAAAAGTTGGTGCTAAAGTTTACATTCATAACTTGGTTCTTTAACAGTACTTTTCTGTTGATGCAAAACATTTTACCTAAAGGTGTGTTAAATCACCAAGAGCAGCAAGGAGGGCAAATCCTACAACTTTTCAATTTGAGATTTTGCCAGAAAATAAAGTTTTCTACGGAGATGAAAATATGAATGTCAATAACATCAAACTGAAGTCTCTAACTGACCCGAAACTTTTCTATTTGGGTTTAGCTTGTTTTTGTTACTTTATTTTTTGACATTTATGTTTTTATATTTTTATGGCATGTTTGTTTATGTACCGGCTCACTAAATTTTTGTCATCGCCCTCCCTGCTGCTGTGTCTGTCAATCAAAAATTTTATCGAGACCTATACGATATCGCAAACAAGGATCATGTAATTTTATTGTGATAAATCCATGTGGGGTAGCTGGTGCTTTTGAAAAGAAATTTTTGAATTTAATCATATCCATATCCACAGAACACCAAGTCTGATGAATGTTTCGCAGAATATGTGTATGACGACTCGATTAAACACAACTAAAATATTGCAGTTATCTCTGATCACTTTAGGTATTTGTGTATATCGCTGAGTAATATAAATCACGTCTATATTTTTGTGTCTGCCTTGGAAAAATATCCAAGATGGATTTGATTGTTTGTCTAGCATCACATCGTCATATACTACTAGATTATTAATATGTCCATCGAGATCTTCACACATATGGAGCTTCATCAATGTCGGTGATAAAATCAATAATATCATTATCATCTTCATCTTCATCCAACGACTTCGCTTCTTCATTAAAATCTTTAAGCACATTGTAGCATCACTGATCTTCTATGGATGGTGCCACCAAATACAACTTATCCCACTTGAGCCATCTTATTATTAGATTAAGCAATAACTGCATCTTACCAGACCCAGATGGACCTATTATAATTGCTCTGATAGAATTTGGTAGCGCTGCATGATGCTTGATTGGATCTTGCTTTCGTGTCACTGAGAAATCAATGACATCCATGTTGTACAAATATAATAAATAATATGAATTTATATTGTGTTCAATGCAGAGCATCTACCCCCACAAGTGGATTAACAACAATAATAACAAAAAATAATAAGCTTGCACTTACAGGCAAGTGTGTAAAATGTGGTACAAACAAATACAGATTTATTTCGTCTCGTACGAAGACAGGTGGTGATAACGCTGCTTCACTGGGAAAATTACCAGGACTTCATGGGCTAAATACCCAGGAGAAAAATATCTTCCTGGATATAATTATTGTGGTCCTGGAACCCGACTTGACGAACGAGACCAACAAAAACCCGGAGGGTATCCACTAAATCCGATTGATCAAGCATGCCACATTCATGATGTTGCACATAAAAGTAAAGATTTACAACAACGACATATTGCAGATGTGAAGTTGATTCATTCGTTAAATTTCATAAAAAATAAATCTCTCAGAGAAAAACTTGCTAGCTTCCTAGTAAAATCTGCTAGGGGCCGGTAATTAATCATAGATAACTATTATAATGGAATCAATTTATTATAGCCCAAGAGGATATTGGAGTGGTAAAGCAGCGATTGGTAAACTTGATGATGCGGCAGGTGATGCATGTTCTGTTGCTGCGAATTGGTTAGCACGACAGGCAATATGGCAAATTTATCTACCACCACCTAAAAATATTCTGTATGCACATTTTAATGTCAGCACGCCTAATGAAGTTCATCAAGCAGATATTTTGTTTTTACCGCATGATACTATTAAAACATGTAGACGACAATCACGCACATACAAATATGCATTAACTGTTGTTGACATTGCAAGTAGATATAAAGAAGCAGAACCACTATCAACAAAAACAGCAACTGAAGTTGCATCTGCTTTTGAACGAATTTATCAACAAGGACCTTTGCAATGGCCACAGCTACTACAGGTTGATCCTGGCAAAGAATTTCTTGGTGCAGTGTCATCTCTGATGAAAAACATAATGTCAAAATCAGACGAGGACATACTGCAATTCATCACAATCAGGTAATTGTTGAACGATTTAATCGAACACTTGCTGAGTGGTTATTTGGATATCAGTATGCGCAGGAAATATCCCTGAACAAAGTTCAGAAAGACATGAGATCTCATGAATGGGTTGCAAGACTACCAAGTGTGATTGCTGCGTTAAATAATGAAATTACTCATGCAACTTCCATGAATCCCATCAGCGTGATCACAAAAAACATACACCAGTAAAAAGACGTGAATCTTTCTCAAAACAACCAGTACTAGGTAATGTGACTGTCAGATATTTATATGAACCTGGTGAACTTGAAGGTGGTGAAAAAAGAGCAACTGATCCTATTTGGAGTGTGACCACACATAAAATCTCCAGCGTGGTTAGATCCATGGGTAGACCTGCAATCTACAGACTAGATTCAACTGCTCCTCAGCATGGATTTGCACGTGAACAATTACAAGTAATTCCTGAAAATACATAATTACCGCCGCCTTCACTACTGTAAAAGCAGAACACTAGCATCCCTACATCAAATACACTCAAGACAGGTCAATATCACATTTTCGCGTGTGTGACTGAGATTATTATTAATTCTATCCACAGTGAACTCTCTTGGATTATTATTCAAATACTGCCTTAACATTACTGTGTTACAGCTTGCACAATGATTATTCTGTCATTGTTTCAGTGTCATGATAAATTCAATATCAAGATCAAAGTCACGTTTACCTTTTTTGTCAGATCGCTGATAACCAACTAATTTTTTCTTGACAACTTCATTGTTAACTACATCATCGCAATTGTTATCAGTGATTTCCTCGGTCATTACATGATCCATGATAACCCTCCATATCTGAGATATTTTTCTGACTCTCGACATTGCTAGATAAACTAAATTTGACCATTCGATCTGGTCATTGACAATCCAGATATTTGTATCAGAAATAGTTAATCCCTGTGACGAGTGAATCGTTATAGTGTATCCTAGCATCCACGGAGATTTGTTCATCGTTAGTGCACTCTCAATGGCATTCACATCAACAACAACATCATTAAAAACGAGTTTTTGTTTCTCAATCGTTCCTGAAATATCAACCGCAATATTTTGTTTTCATGTATCTGCTGGGCAATAACAAAACGGCACTGGTAACTCTGAAAATTTTTCTTTATGTAACAGAAATAATTGCTGTTGAAGTATATCACGAACTATCTTCCGACTTGCAACTATCAAATCATCAGGTTTCCATAAATTCCAAAAATCATTCATTGTAGTCTCTGGAATTACTTCATGCATTATTTCACATTGAATTTTATCTGGCTGCAGTCTGATCAATCTTTTAAATTCTTTCAGTGGTTCATCAATAGCTCTATGATCATCAGTTATCTGCTCATAATAATCTATGAACTTTTTTAAGCAATTCGTGTGGAGATGATCCAACAAAGGGTGGTGGTTGACCATGATCATCACACATGATAACAGCAGTATTTCTCATCAGTAACCATTCGAGAAATATTTTTAATACTTCCAACAATACCATACATATTTCATCCCAGATAATAATCTTAGGAATATATTTCTCACCCATTCGTTGTGAAGTCCATTCATTTCCTTTCCATCAAAAGAAACTATGATATGTACACGAATTAACTCCTTGTTCGCTTATTTCTCTGGCGAGTCTATGTGTGGGTGTCAAAACAACCATATCAAAATTCCAAAATAATTCAATCGCACGTGTTGTTTTACCAGAACCTTTTATGTCTGGCCACAGGATCATATACTGATGGAGCCGTTGATAATTTCGATAAAAGATTATTTTTACAATAATTATCCTCGGAAATATAATTGGCAGATTCGGAATAACTAAGTATCTTTTCTCTTTTTATTCTCCATTTGCCCCAAGATGCGTCATTTCCAATTTTTAACTCTCTCAGTGATTCTGTGTATTTTTTGTTGATATAAAATGAATCTGTTGCGACTCTAACCGCAGTATCAGAAAATCTATTTATCATCAGTAATAAATTTTATCGAAACATACGCAACCATCGAAGATCTTAAATGAGTGAACTGTGGTGATTCACCTTCAGTGTAGCTAACGATTGTACCTAATTTAGTTCCATCAGATAAATAAGCATTTTCTCAGCTTATAAAATGTTTCGTTCGGTTGAATCAGCAATTATGAAGTCGAATTCAGCATCATCGATGATTAGTCTACAACAATGTCATTTGTAATCATATGATCCTCCTTGCGTAAATTTACCAATTATTTTTCTGCCGAGACCTTTTGTAAGTTTATTCTCAAAATCAGTTATATAGGATTTTCATCATCAGAGTATTTCTTCTGCTGTGGTAAGCAAACTTGTTTCTGCGGACGATATGATATATTTGCTTTACTGAATGTCGATGACACCAAAATTTCCCATATCAAGCATATATCTAACTAAAACTATTGGAGTCCATCATTTTCTGAAAAATGTCTCCCAAACCAAACATAAACAACCGGATGGAGATTCCATGCTAACTTGAATGATTCAATACAGGCAAATCCGGTCAGGTCAAAATTTGGTAAGGGTCCATTTATCACAACTCTGGTCATCTCATGTGTTGGATGTCCAAATCTCTTGAAATACTCAGAACATTCTCCGTATCCAAGAAAACTTCCAGG
>JAECUM010043382.1:0-21656 GCA_016617855.1 Megalonaias nervosa
ATATATATATATATATATATATATATATACCACATACATTAAAAATAACATGGCGTTTAAAGTGTTGGTATATAGCAATTTGATATACCATACTATTGGTATATCAAACTGTGATCCGCTCATGGCGCAATAATACGTATATATAAACATTCTAGCGACCGTCTGCAGTTGATTCTAGATGAATGATGAATTTCGACATTAATCATTAGTGACGTATGAAAATAACGATAACAAGTATTAATAATCCTCGTTTTCTAAATGAATTTAATATGGTACACATTTTCATCAGAATCCTTTCTTATTTCTGTTCCCCTCCTCCCATCTCATGCATAACGGACAAACTACGCAGAAATGTAGAATGAGAGCGAAAAGCAATTTGGGCTGGATTAAAACATTGAAACAGAAATTACACCAAGTAACCTACAAGAAAATGGTTCGTCGTAACGATACGTGTGCACTTTCCTTGGAATTTATCTACAGTGTTTATCAATGACACAAAGTTGCAAACCATGTCGACATTATACAGAAAATTCCTCGGTTTACGTGGTACACATACTGTGATGTATTTTGTTTTTGTTGTTGTTTCTTAAACTTACCATTATGTTCTAAAAATCGATTATTATTAATTAAATATGAAAATGTCCAAAGCCCTCCCCCTCTCTCTCTCTCTCTCTCTCATCACAACAGGATACGGGCTAAAATCTATGAAATGACGAACTTAGAGGATTTTCTTTTGTGTCATCCCACGATATCTCTGGACTTATGAATGATGGTATAAGTTAAGTCAAACTGACCGTATGTTGAGAGGGGGGGGGAGAGTTTATGGTCGGTGGTACTGTTACTAAAGCAGAATAATGACTCAGATCAACTGTAAATATATCAAAATATTTTAATTACCTCTTGTTGGTTCGTCATTTCGCTTAGTTTCTATTCCACATTAATTTCCATGAGCCAGTAGGTGAATGGCTTAGCGTTCATGTGAATGGCGTAGCTAACCAAGTGTTTGTAGTGCTCTACTTTTATTATTAAAGCCATCTTTCATGTGTAAATCATAAGTGTGTATTATATTGATTTAATCAATATGACGAAACATAGAAACTAAAAAAGAAAACAATCAACTCATCAATATGCAAAGTGATTGTGAACAGACACAAAAGGCATAGAACTACATTTTGTAGCGTACACACTCGGGGATGTGAGGTGTTCTTTTACTAGGTCAATACGCAGCTGCCTGTAGTAAATCTTAACTCCGTTCAAAGGGCAAATATATGTATTTGTATGTGATATAAATAAAATATATGTACGCTGTATCAATGATATACCACTCGTTGTATACATTTTTCATTGAAGGAAACTTGGCAAGCCTAGTTTCCTTTAATTGAAAAATTTATACATCTCGTGGTATATCATTGATACAGCATACATAATATATATATATATATATATATATATATATATATATATATATATATATAGCAGCAGTATATATATATATATATATATATATATATATATATATATATATATATATATATATATATATATATATATATATATATAATTTACACTTGCAATTGTGCAAATGTTTTCATAAGCGAAATGCATGAAAACAGCAACAAAACTCCTAGATATTTTTGAAAAATCCTAGTTTGCCTAAATTGCCATTACAAACATTTTCTTCGCGTGGTATAATGGAGAAAATCATGATAATTTATGCCATACGTTGGCATATACTGTCTGACAGTGTTCACATTATTCAATATATCTCAATACACAATCATCTAAAGATTCTTGAAAAAGATATTAAATCAATCGATAGCTGGATATAGTTTTTATACTTATTTTTCACAATCCTTTTAGTAATTATAGCAAATCCGTTTTGCCTATCAGGAAATATTTTGAAGAAAGGATTATTAAGTATATTCAGTTATGCCACAGGCAAAATACAAATGAAAAGCAAAGTTTGATCAAATAGATTACATGAGATAAGTTAATTGTGTATTGTGTTACGACCTTTACTGTGATGAATTATTTTGGGTTTTGATCAACTTTCAGGAACATGTACATACGCCTACCTTAGTCCTATGAAGGAGGCAGGCAAAGCGGAGCTTTGGAGGATTATAAGAGAATCCAGTGCCCCAAGATGTCTACATATCTGGTCAACTGGATTGCCTCAGCTGAATGGTTTATTGAATGTCTCGGTTATCGGATGTGAGAACCAAACGGATAGTGCCGATAGTAGGGTGGTCCGCAGTTTCAATACGAACTGGACCCGAACGTCGATAGATGTTGCAGAGTCAGACCATCAGTTAATCATAGAGGGAATCGCACGTAATGACGGGAATGCATATTTGGCTATTGATGACATTTACTTGCAGTCTGGGAAGTGTACGGGTAATCAAACATTGGTTATATTGTATTGGGCAATTGTTTTCCATACATGGTCAATAGATTTATTCGATTTTACGCAATAGCCTCATTTAAACATTTAAATATTTTATTACTTGTTTAGTTCAAAATATGGGTATGTTGCTAAAGATTGCGTTAATAATTTGTTCCAGCTATCACAAACTAGCAAAATGTTAGATATTGCATGTATTTTAATGTACACAAACTTTTATCGAAATCTCATTAAAAATTTTGATTTTATGGAAACAAGTTAAAGAATAAAATCGAGACTTGGAAATATCTAGGTGGCCTGGAACTATGTCAAAATGATAAAGAACAAGGTGCATAAATAAGACTTTTCCCAACCCTTTGGAAACCTTACCTGTAAATGACATTTTGTTAGGAACAAATCATAAGCAAAACAAATTTGTATGTGCAGTAAAACCTTTACAATATATTATAAGCAATTAAGCTAAATTTTAGTTTTGCTGCTATAGGAGAAGGTAAATCGTACACAGCAGTCATTTCACCGAAAGACCTGGCATATCGTAAGTGTAGAGAAGGACACCCACTCGCCCAGACAGCTGTTACAATCGATTTAAGTAACAATCGTTAAGCCAGATTATATTTAGTGATACTTGCTGTGGCGTAGGATTCAACCATTTTTGCATTAATTTGAAAAGTACAAAGGACTCGGACACTGAATTCAGTTAATATTCATTTATCTTTTTCTCATTAGGATGCGTTTGCCAAGAGCAATTACAACAAATGTAACTATTGTAAATTTTGTTTCAAAGTTTGTCCGGATTTCAATCAAATTCGGTAATTGCCAAACAGTCCTTTGTTCACTTTTACGTAACAATAAGAATTTTACTAAAGCCAGAGTGAATATACTATTTCTTGAGATTTGTACCTATTGGCACCACAACTTGGATAAAGACCTGCATGAGAAGAAATTATTTTAAAAAATACTCTCATTTTGTTCTTGCTTAATGGAATCGTATTAACGAAAATGAACAAATTTTTTAGTCTGTATTGAAACATAGATATGCATTTTAATGGGAAATATAAAACCCACTTTTCTTTGTTACACATATTTGACACTGTACATATCCATAATGCGAAATTCAATTGATTTACTGACTCGAATAGACCAGGTCAGTTCCATTCAAAATCACACCAGCAAAGTTTTTACACATGTAAATGGTTGGATTTACGTGAGGAAAAACATATTAGTCCAGGTGTATGTTTTAAGTAAAAAGATGTTACGATACAGATACAAAGTAAACAATCACGTGTCAGGTATTATATATGTGAGACATATTTTAAATTGGCTCATAATTAACAAAGTATGATGGCATAACTAGATATAAAAACTGTTTGTTCTCATATTATATGAATACAAATATAAAACATATTTCGACTATGTGAGTTATGATAAATCTTGTATTATGTAAAAATACGCATTGCATATGTTCTACACGTGTTTTGCATATATGATGAATAAAACTTGACTATTATTTTTGGATTTAACGCCATTTTTCAGCACATGGTAGGCATTACATGGCGACCAGTATAACTGGTAGAGGTCGAACCCGGGTAAACCCCGATAAATACCTGCAAACTACGCGAAGCTACTGTCAAGCTTTTCATACACGCATACTGGCCGACTCCAAGGCTCGAACCCCACATGGATGACAGTCTTCAGTAAAAGCGAGCACATAGATCACTCGGCAACCATGAACCCCTAACTTGAATTTATATAAAAACATGTTCTACTTGCGTAAGACTATACATATACAGAATATATGTATCACAAAATGTGAATCATGTAACATTTCAGCCTGTATAAAATGATTCAAATATGCATACATTATGCAGGTTTTCTTTTCTGTTATAGACTGCAGTTTTGATGCAAACCTGTGTAACTGGGCAAACAACGGAACAAGCGCATGGACCGTTCTTACTGCAGGTAACGTGACAAGCACTATTGCTTTCTATCATATCTGGAACTGACTTTCGGCGATAAATTTCCGTTTAATTACTTTATGCCGCATAATCTTTGAGGACGCATGATATCCTGTATCAATTAATAGTCGAATAGTTTCTACTATGAAACATACAACAACAATAATAACTCCAAAGACAACAACAAGAATAATAATAATAATAATAATAATAATAATAATAATAATAATAATAATAATAATAGCCATTTGACCGATTTCTAGAACTATCAATGCAAACGATTTGAATACTTTTATCAAAGCACATAAGGAGTAATCCATTTTTATACGTATTTAGGAGTTTTCATTATATTTGAATCAATAGTCTTTGCAATAGGTGGTCCAGTCTTGTATGGAATGTCGACAGTTTGTTAATTATTTTTATTTTGATAGCCTTCTTTTCACCGGAAATTCTTTTACCTATTTACAAAAATATGAATTGTGCATGAAGTGACTGTTTTACTTTTTAGGCTCAAGAACATGTGCAGTGGCACAGGGAAACGGCCAAGCCATATTGGTAAGCCCGCTGATCTACTCTGGAAATACTAGTAGATCAGTATGTTTGATCTTCACCTACACTATCTCAGGAAGTGATGAAAACACTTTAAATATATCCGCGAAACCAAAAAATCGATCTCTGTGGATGGCAACAACAGCCGCCGATGGTGTATGGAGGACAGAGGTTTTAGATGTACAAGAAAATGACACGTTTCAAGTTCAGTTTGAATCTCGTGTTGTCCTTGGATATATAGGTGTAGATGATGTGGCCATATACTTAGATGGATGCGAAGAAGGTAACGATTATTCAATTTATATTCGCTTACAGACCTGTTGGAGAAGCTACTATTTATAATTGTTTTCTAAAGATACACACATACATACATACATACATACATACATACATACATACATATGTTTTATCGGCGACATAAACATATGTTATGTATATTTAATTTAATTGCTTGTCTGTTAGTTTTAATTTCTTTTATTCCATTACATGTTATTGTAATGTAACATTGTTTATTGGACTTGACCTTATCCAAAATGAATTCAGTTCTGTTTGACCTGATTGACTTTTTTATTTTATTTTTTATTTCATTTATGTAAACAACTAATAATAGCTTCATTATTCTGTATGTGTGTGAGTTAATTAACCGAATTATTATTCAGGTAAACATGTTGATTTTGGTCAGGGTTTTGGAGATTCCCAAGTGAAGTTTGTAGGGTATTATGTTTTAAATAAACAAGGCTCATTAGATCACTCAAGAAGGTTATTTTCCATTAGGTAATGGTTGTTTTTAGAACTATATTATCTTGTGACTGTCAAGATTTTACCAGTCATGCTTTAACATCTGACACTTTCAGTTGTATTATGTTGTGTCCAGTTTGGGTTGAAGATTATTTTCTTCAAATTATTGAATTCAAGTGATTATTTTCTCTGGAAATACAAAAGTGCTCTGACAAAATTCTTGGATACAGACATTTATTGGAATTTATACTGATTTCAAATCGGGAATAATATTTCTGTGATTCAAGAGACGGTTGACACATCAGTACGACGCAGGCCATAACAGACACGTCATCGCCTTCAATTTTGGACCTCTTCGTGATTTGAACTGAGTTTCATTCAGGACTTCTTTTACTAGGACTTGTGTCTTTAATTCTTGGATTAATTTTGGATTTAATTTGCAATTCCGTAAGTTCTTTTTCTCTCATTTTTCACTTTGTATTCTAGGGAAATAAATTATTTGTTAAATTTTACAAAGCTTGTTGTCTTCACTCTGTTCTGTTACTTATCCTAAGAGCATAGGCTTGTAACACAGACTGCATTTGTGTTATAGTCTATTTTTGTTCAGTTCAATTAGTTATTCTTAAAATGTCAATTATTGATTAGAAAACAAATGTGTTAATGCAATATTTTATATACCTTGCACTTTTATCATCCAGTTATCCGAAGTTCAAGAGGCTATGCCCAAGACGAAACGAAATCTAAAGGTTGGTACTACTTCCTATATGCATGTCATCAAAATAAAGGTTGGCACTACTTCCTATATGCATGTCATCAAAATAAAGGTTGGTACTACTTCCTATATGCATGTCATCAAAATAAAGGTTGGTACTACTTCCTATATGCATGTCATCAAAATAAAGGTTGGCACTACTTCCTATATGCATGTCATCAAAATAAAGGTTGGTACTACTTCCTATATGCATGTCATCAAAATAAAGGTTGGTACTACTTCCTATATGCATGTCATCAAAATAAAGGTTGGTACTACTTCCTATATGCATGTCATCAAAATAAAGGTTGGTACTACTTCCTATATGCATGTCATCAAAATAAAGGTTGGTACTACTTCCTATATGCATGTCATCAAAATAAAGGTTGGTACTACTTCCTGTCATCAACATATACAGAGAGATCTGTCTATTTTTGGCCCCTTCTTTATACTCGTTTCTTGTTCGGACTGACTATATATGCGGGCCCCAAGCGAACAATGTTAATGCTAATCAAAACGCCTCTACTCCCACCCCCTGAAGAAAAGAGCCAAAAACTGGTTTCAACAGCATCCGGTGCAATAAAGCTTTATGTTCTTACATAGAGCAATTAGAACAAAATAACATTTGACATTACCTGACTATTTAAATGTTTGACACGAGATATCTTATATTGAGCAATTAGAACCAAATAACATTTGACATTATCTGACTATTTAAATGTTTGACACGAGATATCTTATATTGAGCAATTAGAACCCCAAATAACACCTGACATTACCTGACTATTTAAATATTTTGCACTAGATATCTTACATAGAACAATTAGAACAAAATAGCGTCTGACATTATATGAATACTTCAAGTTTTAATACTACATAATCATAAACAGAACGTAATTAATAATCAATTCATATAATCAGAGAATTTAAATTCGTAAACTTATACAGTAGTGGTTTTTAAATTGTGGGGTTTGTTTTGCATTGGTTCCATATACATCCTCATCTGCGTAATGGTTATTGAAGGAAGGACTGTTTGGTATTGTTACTTGTACAAATAGCGTTAATAACATGCATTTCACTTTTAATTACAGCTGCAAATGACCATAATGAACATGAAGTGAAATTATACTAATAATTGCGCATAATACAGTTTCCTATTCGGTAAGAAGTTATACTTTTTTCTTGGCTTTCAGGTGGAGGAAATGCATTGAGTACCGATATATACATTGCGATCGCCTTAGGCCTCTTCGTGCTGACTGTCATCTTAATTGTCTGTGGAGTGTACATTTCCCGGTAGGTCTTATTTGCGTTAAATAAAATTAGTGAAACGTCAAGAGGGTTGTATTTACATTACTGATGCAAAAGCATCAATGATCCTTGTCTACGCTTTTATCAGTAATGATTGCACTGATGCCGACGCATGAATATACTTTATTCTTATTTTAGTGCTGTTTCGCCTTTAACTCTGTCTTTAACAGAATATTAGAGTTTTTATGCATGATTGTGGATAATGTCCATTAAAACATACCAGATCCCTTAAAACACCAAAGAATGTTAGAGACATATCGCTCAGCCACAGACCCACACTAGTCATGGTTGGTACAGTTTAAGATTTCCAGGGACTAGTTTACTACGTTTACACCCACGGGTCACTTAGAACATTGGAAATAAAAATGGCCATATTGGTAGGGCTTCAAAGCAAAAGCACCCCACAGCTTATTTGTTTTAGTAACTTTAATATAGATTCAATTGGAATACATTCGAGTTACTCTTAATGATTGTTTATTATTCACGTCCTAGAAAGAAACATAACTAATGTGAGCCTAGAATTATATTATTTATATATATTTTTTTCATCAGACGTAAAGCAGGTGCTGAGATGTTCACAGGAGTCAATTGACTATTGAAAGGATTGGAAATCGACAATAAAGACGATATTTTCTCTCACAGGCGTGCGAAACACAAGAACCATACAGAAAATAACCAGGAACATGCTCCAACGGTACAAACTGAGATATCTCAACCTGCACAAAGTGAAATCAACCAAGGCTTTACCTCATCCTATCCTTTAGAGACTTCATCTGTCCATAGAAGTGAAACTGTAGATATGAGTTCCAGCCAAGCTTCCAATGTGAATGCTATGCCTTCTGTTACACGTAAACACTACGTCAGAGACGGTGGCCAAAAGTACGGACATGTATATGACCCTGAGGGAGTCTCTTTTGGCTACGATCCGCCCTATACCCATGCAATTCTTCGCTGGATAGCAGCTTCTGAACTGAGTGGCCAATCTCTTGTCGATGACGTGCCCTATGATTATTTTCTAGATGGACACACACGACCCAATGTCTCAGGCCCAAACTATGACCATCCAGGTACAGGAAGCACTTCAGTAGAAATCGATCCAGTGTTACGAGTTACCGACATGGCTCATTACAATCCTGGAGATGATGTCAATTTATATGTTAATAATCCTGAAGGTAATTACGAGAGTAATCTCGGAAAGCAAAACTCAAACGAGGCAACGATTCAGATAGGGAGCGATGGTCATTATTTGATGAAAGGTTGTATGTATACTTCTGTGAAAAAGGCTAAAGAGGCTCGAGGAAAGTTGAAATAGTAGCGGATCTAGTGGCACATTTATCCTGTTTTCTACCTCTTATTTGTTTCATTTTGTCCCATTTATGATTGTAATTGATTTCTAATGATTTAATCAATTGTTTCACTATGAGCATAGATAGGGAATTGAAAAATGGCGTGTGGTATAAAGAACTGGAAAATACGAAACGTTGGCAATTACATTGAATGAAACGAAATATAACAATTATCTTAAACAGTGAAAGGTGATCACCAGAATAGAGTAATTACATGGAAATTGAATCATAAAGCAATTATAATAAATTACTTAGTATTGTATGTGGACAGACTCGAGGTGTGCTCAAGGATATCTTCGTTAAAGACATACTATTTTGTTGTTCATTATAAAGTCACTGTAAAAATTTACTTAATCTATTATTTCATATTTCTTTCAAGGAAAATTACAGTAAAAAATATTTTAATTATAATCCATTTGAGTCAGATATTTAGCTCGTGTGAGTCCATCAAGAATATAGTCATTGGTATTTTGAAAGTCATTAATATTACTTCCTTTGTAGATTACTTCAAGGAACGAACGGTAGTAATCAGGCAAAAAGAACGAACGGTAGTAATCAAGCAAAAAGAACGGTAGTAATCAGGCAAAAAGAACGATAGTAATCAGGCAAAAAGAACGAAGACTGTTCACTTCAGTTTTCTAATTTCATCCAAGCTGGACAGTTTTAAGCTGACCACGTACGCACACCTAATGCATTTTAATTATAATGAAACATTGTTTGAGCACACAACAAAGATTATTATTATTATTATTATTATTATTATTATTATTATTGCATTTCAATATTTGTTTATAATATCGTATGCTTCACGCATGTTATGTATTCTCATCAATCTATGCCTACAACAGTAACTAGCACGATAAGTTTAGTTGAAAGAAGATCGTGCATTTAACATCTTTACTCCCTGGCAAATGGAGTAATGATATTATTCAACGTGCGTGTCACGAGTTCTGCAACTGGCAAACTGACCCAGAGGTGGGGGCTCTTGACGTCCGGAATCGAATTTTTTTACCATCTGTAATCTATAAAAACCATTTTTACATTATATATGATTTCTAACTTTTTCATTTAAAAAGCCATGTTGCTTGTTTATATATATATATATATATATATATATATATATATATATATATATATATATATATATAGAGTATATATATATATATATATATATATATATATATACATATATATAGTGTATACGTATACGTTCCAATGTTTTCCTTCTTGTACAGCCATGCACAAATGAAATTATTTATTTTTTGCAGCCGACACATTTTCTTTTAAATAATTCTCTAAATTTGCTTAATAGCCTATAATTACTATTATGACAATGAAATATCCGGGATATAAATTGCGCCTACTTAAAATGAACATAAAACAACAGATGTCGTTATCGCTCGTCGATTTCTAGGTCAATAAAAATATTTTCAAGCATCCGCAACAAGTTGAAATAAACTAGTTGAAACACAATAAATTTAAAGGTTTAATTCCTGTAGAAACAGCTATGTAAAATTTTGCAAACGCAATGGATTTTGTGTTTTATTTGTTTGTCTTGTCTATGTTTTGTATTTGCCTTTGAAAAAGACTCATTAAGAGTCAAAAGCGCTCAGGCTAGTTAGATACTAGTTTTGCACTGTTCGTTGTCAGTTTATTGCATATATATATATATATATATATTGTAAACATTTTCGAAATAGTTAAATTCTTTCTTTAATGAAGTTTAATCAGGTGTTCAGTGCTCATTATAGCAATAACATACACTACAATGTAATGGTAGGTAGAAAGAAACAAATTTTTACATGATGTAAAACGTTTGTGAAGTTTGAGTTCTAAAAAGTGTTTTAAGAGATGCTTACTTTTTAACCATTTGATCTAGCGTGATTGATCTAGTATTATATACGGACGTTCCATCCATATTTTTGTATAGTATCCATTAGTAACTGTTTGTTTGCTCTTTCATAATTGGGGGCCCCGAGTGTCCAAGTGGTCTAAAGCGCTCTCCATTACGGATCACTGCCATCTCACCTCTGTCTGCGTGGGTTCGAGTCTAGGATTCGGCGAATGCGGATATGTGAGAAAGCTTGCCAGTAGCTTCTCGTGGGTCGGTGGTTCTTTCCGGGGATTTCCCGGTTTCTTCCTCCACCATTAATACTGGCCGCCATGTATAGCCTATCGTATGCTGAAAAATGGCGTTAAGCCCCACAACAACAACAACAACAACAACTTTCATAATTGTAATTGAAATCATTGAACTTAGACAAATTCCGGCCTGGTTTGAACTGTATAGCGAACTATATTTTGGAATGCGTAATGCAAAGGTATGTAGCGTATTAAAAAACACATTAACGTTTTCTTCCGAGTTCCGAAAAGAACGTGTTTGATATAACTTATGAATCCGACTCGGTCTAACTACCTGAGTATATGTTACATTGTATCTAACTCGTTTGTTCTACATCATATCTAACTCATTCTTTCTACTAACAACCGGAACGTATGTCTACATCAATTATAACTCGTTTCTTCCACTAATAGAATAAGCGTATGCCTCTATCATAGGTAGCTCGTTCGTTATACTAGCGGTCTGATAGTAAGCCTGCAAAATCTCCAACTCGTTCTAGATACTAAAGGATTGAAGGTATGCCTACATCATATCCGACTCGGTTTCCTATTATATGGTTGAACGTACGCATACATCATCTCGGTTCTTTCTACTAAAAGTCTCAATGTATGGCTACATCATATTCAGCTCGTACTTACTACAATATTGCTGGACGCATGCATACATCATCTCCAACTCGTTCTTTCTACTAACGGGCTGAACGTATGTCTATATCATATTCAACTCGTTCTTCCTACTAACTGCCTACATCATCATCCAACCATTTTTTTTTATTTATACTAAGCGTCTGAATGTATGTCTACATCATATCTAACTAGTTCTTTGTCCTAACTGCCTGGGCGTATTCCTATATCATATCCAACTCGTTCTAAAGGCCCTGACGTATGCCAGCATCAAATCTAACTCGTTCTTTCTACTCATATGGATCAAAGCTCGTGCGTACTTTTGTGTATGTGTCAAGGATATTTCAAGCATGTAATAACCTTTGTGTACAGAATTCAGAATCAAAGGGCATGACGATGCCTGACATATATGTATACAAACTATTTTAAGTCATTATGGTATTATTCACGTTACCATCTCAATAACTGTAGTAAATAAATGATAATTAAAAATGATATTAAACAACACAGGTTCTGAAGTGAATATTTATTTTTTGAAACAGTTTATTTAGAATTTCAAATAGCATAGGTTATTTAACGGTTGATACCACAAACTGTTTCGAAGACTTGGTACAAAATCAGCTACAACCCTTGATACTGGTAAACTACTGGCAAAGAACTTAAATCGAATAAATTCAAAACTATTTGGCATTACATTTGACATAACGTGATCCGATCATTGTACATATACTAAAACATCATTTTCAAAAGTATACTCTAAATTTGGCCCAGCATCCTTTAGATACCCATATATTTTCCCCTTGGAAGCCAAACGTTTTGTCCATCACGCATCTTTTTGTGTCGAACCGCATTAGAACCTCTACTCGGGTGATCGATCGGCCGACTTTGCAGTAGGATTTATTGTTTGATCCATCGCTTTGGCACTCTACGTCATCATAATTCACGGCTGTAACATAGTATTACTGTTTCTAACAAATTAAAATGTACACTTATTATATTTAAAGTGAGAGTATTATTATCGTGATTCATAATTCATGAAGACACTTAAAATTAAAAGATCGAAATATCACTATACATTTATAGCATTCAAATAGGAAATTTGTAAAGAAAATGGAGATTTACAAAAGATTTCGAAATTCGATTCAGAATGATACTAACGGTATGATAGATAACATTTGTGACAGACAGTATATAATCGGAATAAACATATACTTATCGTAGAAAGTTTAATTACAAATTCCGATGGGAATGATATTCCCTAATTTGGGACCAGACCCGACTACAGATTTACCTACTGTGAAATTAATTCGACTTGGGCGACTTGTTACTACCTATTTAAAAAAAACAACAAACAAACAACGGTTTTCTATAAACCTTTCACCTATCAAATATGTGAGAATTAACTGAACAATACGTTTAGTTCCTCGACAAAAAGAAAAAGAACCAACGGTGAATAGCAAGATTGGAAAGAATAGAAAAGAGTCATGAATTTTCCTTATTCACCATTGTTTACATATTCTTTATAAAATGTGTGGATGACAATAAAACCTGATTCTTTATTGCTTCTTACACACTTGAACGACAGTTCATGACCGTAAAACACAATTTACGACCGATGTTGAAAGTACCACACAGAGGGAGTTTATACTTCTCTTGTTTTTAAATGTTAATGTTTCTCGTGAACTTGAGTACGAGACTCGAAAATATTGATTCTTTCAAATATTTAAGTGCCAATAACATGTATCGTACATAAATTCTATAACATGATATCTTTAAACAATGAAATATAAAACTATCTATCCTTTAAGTATATTCCTTGTTTGCTTTACGATCTGTCTTCCATTTTAAGAAAGCAACAACACGGCGTTATTATTCCATATATCTTACAGAAAATAAAATTTAATCTCAAAGCTGATGTATATGACTTTACATTTAAAACCTTTGGCTAATAGAGGCTAATGACCGAGAAACCAATAGTTTTGCTTTTCTACGCCACTGAAACAAAAAGTTGAAAAGATATCAACATATCTGACAACGGGACAGAGCTTATCAATGTTTCTTCTGTGTATTACATTTTCTTTTCTAAGCTGAATATAATAAAGAAATAAATGTATATCCCCATCCTTCGTCATTTGTTGCTATACTTTGCTAAATGTACTCTTGGAACCTGCTCCGTCTCATCTTCGGTTTCGTCTTTGTAAAGATTACAATGTTTATGTTGCGATATAATCAGCCCTCATATAAACAGAACTACGTCAAAATTTGTTTAGTTTTTCAGGTTAAAGACCAATGACACATATAAAACCGTTTAATATAACATTGGAATGGAGAGAACACAAGCAGTGGACACTATGAAAAGACTGCATTTACTAGATTATTGCTCATATCATTTACCAACGAGAGGATATTATATAGAAAAGTATCTGACTGGTCAAATATTCTTATCCACTTTCTAAAGCGTGTGTTTCAATGATCCATTCAATCCAACAAAAGTTCCGACAAGTTCTCGCAAACCCTCACTTTAAACAGTACGAGGAAATCAACATACTTACCATTTTTCCCTCCAAATTTTTCGAAGCAGACTTTGAATTTAGCAACGCAGTTCCGATCCACCCAAACAACTCTCTCCCTCGTTACTCCCCATGTTTGTCCTTCTATGCACGGAGAGTTGTCAAAAATGTGAACAGGCTCTGCTTTTAATATTTCCTTGGCTGCGAAGACGGGACATTCAGCATACCGCCCTTGGCAGCTTTTACACATCACCTCTACAGTATTACCACATTCTTTCGTAGTGATAGGCTTGCCACCTTTGTTTGTCTCTTGATTTGTAATCAAATGTTTGCCTTTCTTGTTAGGTTCGGTTTGGATTGTGTTTTTCTTGATTAGTAATCCACCTGTCTTTTCACCTTCCTTGCTAAGGCTACCAAGTTGAACACGGATACCCAAGCTTAGGCTTGCACCTGGAATAAGAATTTACCATGACATTCAAGAAACAGCAGATCTGTATTTTTTGCTTCTTTAAAAATATAAGTAATTTTGTATAGTTGTCATTGTTGGCGTAGTTTGTTAGAACTTTTGCTAAACTATGCATTGGTTTGTAAAATTAAACAAGCAATATATTCTGTGAAGAATTAAGCACTCCATTCATTGCTTTTTGTAAGCTTAAGAAAGATAATTAATTAAGTAGGATATGAAGTTCACCATTGCTTGCTTTTGTAAGATAAAGCAAGTTAATCTATTAAGTAGCTCACACTTCCTTGCTTTTGTAAGATTAAGCACGTTTATCTATTAATTGTGAGATTATGCACTCCATTCCTTGTTTTTGTACGATTAAGCAAGTTAATCTATTAGGTAAAAAATTAAGCTCTCCATTTATTGCTTTGCAAACTTAAACAAGAAAATCTGGTCTTTACAACATTAAACATTGCTTTAAATGCTAATTAACAAGAGAGAAAACATCCTTGCATAGTATGATGCACTTTTACCAATCGAAACAATTTCAGTTCGATAATGGCTTGTTCTCTTCGAAACATTTATAAACAAAAGTCACCCTTATATTTTCGTTACTGTTTATTATTTTTTTTACAATCTTCTGCATTTCGCTCCGAAGGTGATGCCATTTCCAAATTATCGCCTTTAACATTTTATAGTCCTGAAAATGCTTCAAGAACTTTCCTCAACATATTTGTATTTTCTATTGGCAGCTGATTTTCTTAGAGTTAAGTCCAACATATTGACCTAATGTCCATTGTATTAATTTTATATTTATTTATGGTAGTTTGCTCCTGTGCAAGAATGGACAAAAAACCCACTTTAATCTATCTTATACACGATATCGTGAAATTATTTTGTCTTCCAATTATACACAGTATACAAGAAAGTGTGATATGAATATATCGATATCTCACGTACGCTCTTTTCTAAAATTGTATTTAATTATAATTCTTTGGGGGGTAAATTGTGTTACTTCTAGGATTATCACTAATTGCTTATAGTTGTCTTTTGAGAAAGACTATCAGTAATTGATCATTACTGTATGGAATATATTTATTTACCACTTCATGAGCTAGACATTACCAAAGAATAAAGGAATGGCAGGTGAAACTTTTCCTTTCTTTTTATGAAGGTAACAATTCTATTATGTAATGCAGCCTGCCCAACGATGTCTTAAAAACTATCGGTAACTTACATAATTTACATTCTCCTGTGCTCTTATTCGGTTGCTTCGGTCTTGGGTGGCCTCGTCCCAATTTTCCGGCTTCGCATTTGTCTATTAAAAAAGGGCAACATGAATTCTTCTTTTTTAATATGTATAATTCGCAATTCACATTTACAAAATGTTATTAATAGACCAACTACAAAGTTATTGGTAAGACTAAATTTATATTCAATTTGAATACACCGTGCAACTTTTGCCAGGACTATGAATAAAATGCCTATGAAATTTCAACAATTGGACGTTTTGTGTTTCATTTGTTGCAATTATCATCTTTTGTATCTATTCCAAGGAGAAATAAATTTTGAAAAAAAAAAAAAAAAAAAAAAAAAAAAAAAAGAACGTGACAGGAGAGATACGAAAATATGTCTGCACTTGATACAGACAAGTACCTTGGATTGAAGCGAACACTACATGTTGGTAACTACATTGGTACATATTTGTAATTGGAACATCTTTGTCCTTTCTCGGGCGACAATCCTTGGATTTGCATCGAACATTGCCAGTTGGGATAAAGAACCTGTCACATGACGAAATACTACGTCGATGTGTATATGGAAACAAAATTATCATTTGTTTGAAAAAGGCTGAAAAGTGTCTTTTAGTTAAGAATATATTTCTTAGCTTGAATGTTTTATAGATTTGGCTTTGGGTGCTTTGGGCGGGAGAGGGTGATTCATATATGATCAGGAAACAGAGCATAGGCTGCGTGCTGCATTGTTCTGCAATAAGTTTGTGCTGTTTGGATTTTTGTTTTCCCCAAACTGAAATCAGTTCTTCTTGTATATTCTGATTTCTTTTTTTTTTTTTTGGCTTGATAGAAAAAGGCAAATATTGATCCATATGACGACATTCTCAACGTGATCAATGTACGTAGTGGACAACATGTTACCACAAATACAATATACAATACGCTAAATATCTCAGCTAGATCTGAAATCATTGTTTTCTCCTGTTGTTTCCATTGGGAGGTTGGGTGGAGTGGTGTTTTATTTCTTCATAAAGGCTTAACGATTGAAGAAGAACCTCGTATTTAAAAGCGTCGTAGATATAACGTAATTATATTATTATATTTCATGTTGAAATCTTTCAGTCATGTTACCACTCTGAGAGTGAAATGAGATACGACTTTCTCATCTTTTCAGCAAAAAGCTACTCGATATTCCTGAGCTTAATTGCAATTCATTCTTCATTCTTTACAGTTCTAAAGTCTGTTCGTATATTTTCTAAACTAACTATTCATGCATCCTTAATATGTCTGTCTATTTGTCCTTAATTTATCTCATTACCTTTCCTGGAATATCAGTTGATATATGCGGGTTCTGTCAAAACGTGAATACTTGTGGAAGAAAAACGAAGCAAAATCAACCATGGAATGGTCCAGAATTAGTGTAGTCTGAAATCCTGTGTGTTATATAGAAACTTTTTTCACAACTAATATTCACGTGCAAGTGGTGTACATATTTTCAAGCAAGCCATTATTTCACTGTGTACACTATTATACTTATTTAGTATTGATGTGCGTGAAAGTTATTTCGCATACCAATTTTAACGTTAGTCCTATTGACCAAAATATGGACGCGTTCATATGTACAACAGGTGTGTCACCGGCTCCGTAGAGACGTTATACATATCGGTTCGGATATTTTGTTCACTGCAATGGAAGAGACGATTACTTTGCAGAGAGATAAACGATGTACCGGATTAAACATTTTAATAAATCACCAGTTAAATCGGCGAAACTGTACGAAATGTGTTACAATCATATCTTTAAAAGTAAGGGAATTATGTAAAACTAACAAACCGTTTCTACATAATCTGTTTTTCCTTGCTCTAAAGGGGCATTTTGTTAGACATTGCATTCTGATTCCCTTGGGTTTTATCCATTACAATCGAATCGTCGTCTGTTACGTCTTACTCATGCAATGACGTCATACTAATACCATTTATACCCGATGTGTAGTTTTTTTTGTCAGTATTATCCCCACGGGAAAATTATATAAAGTGAATAAGTAATTATAGTTTAATTAGTATAACAAAAATACATATTGGCTAAGAGGATGCAAACTTGAAAAAATAAAAATGCAATAAATTAGCTTGGGGTGTATTTCCAATAATCAATATATGTAAATACTTTTCATTTGTCCGATAGAGCATTAACTAAAATTCAAAGGATGCAAAATAATTTTTTAATAATAACGTTTGACCTTTTTTTGCCAAATTGTAGTATATATGATATGCATGTGTTTTCACATCTGTATAATTAAATATCCAGGGGAAAAAATCACAATTTGATCAAAATAACATGAAAAAGGGCGTACGTTTTATTAAATAGTAGTCTGAAATGTGACAGGTATATTAGATCTACTATTATCATTAACTGAGGCATACAGTTAGCATGCATGCGGTCATAAAACATGTTTGTCCCCTAATGCAAGACTTTTAAGTTTTCAAAGTTGGGGTTTTGTTTGCATTCTTTTACTATACGAACGTAGAAAAGTGAAATATATTCATATTCTGTGTGGACTTCTACTGTTTTAAAATGACACTTAGGGGAGGAAATCTGGAGCTAATTTTAATTTGTGCGACGTTGTCGTTCGAGTCTTTGTCCGAAACAAATAGTATAGGGTCCATATAGTATTGCTGCTTGCGAGCACTTTCTCGAGAGCAATGGAGCAGCTTGAGCCTGAAAGTTTGAAGTCTTTCCCAATGGCTCTGTAAAATGTGTACTCACATCTAACTGTGTATGATAATAGTTCGAATAAGATCAGTCACATAATACAATATATTACACGTAAAACACGTGCGTAAAGGATTTTTCAGGTATCATGAAAACTATACTCAAGCATAACGTTCAATTCAGATTTGATGTACGCTCAAAAAGTCGTACTCGCAAAGTCAGCTGAAGCCAGTCTGACCAAATGTGAAGAGCAAAACGTTTCACATTTTCGAACGTAATGTATGCAGACACATACGTACATGTATATGTCTGTATTAACACACAAACTAATATAAACTTATACTCACCGGCTACTAAGTTGAGCGTGAGGGCTGCTACTAGAGTTAAAGTTAATAGCCTCATGTCTAATTGCATACCTTACACTTCTAAACTAAAGATAGCAAATCTTCATGTATTAAAACATATTATAATAAACATGTACACAGCTGGCTAGAGCTTAATCCTTGTTGCAACATATGTATGCGACAAATCATATTGAATCTGAAGTAACCGAATAAAACATCGTTATTCGCTTGTAAATATCCGTTCGTGGTTTCTGTATTGTTTGCCCCAGTTAATAGCGTCAATTAAATTCGTTTATTTTTCTGTTGTGCTTTATTTAAGATCATAACAAAAATCTGTTCACTGCCTTTTGTCCCAAACAAATATTTTTAAGCCATAAGGCCAGACGTTGGAATCGAAATATAACTGATATTTATTGTTCTGTTTTGTTATTTTGTAATCTAGTACAAATTTAATGGAACCATTGCAACACGTAGAACCTAAGCTTTAAAATGACAATTTATAAAATATTTTATTGTGTGGAATTACCCACGAATATGCTAATATTCGCTGAACCGTGATTAAAATATCCCTTTCTTTGACCGTACATGTTCTTTTGAGTTTCTATTCATATGTGACTATATAATCTTAAACTAACAATGCATATGAATTGGAACATCTCGTGTCTTTTCAACCAACATTCATCTTGGAAATACGTTCATGGAGTGATATAGTGATAAAAGGGGGAAGACGGCTGAAAATGGCCGCGAGCACAACCGCACTCTCAAGCACACTAGGTAAAATAGAACCGTGTCAAATCCACTGGCAGAAAGGCACGACAGTCGTGCAATTGATCTAAAACGGTCTTCCATTTTCCCCATTTAAAGTTGATTTTGGAATGCTGGAGTTATTTGTTCATGGTTATACGATTGATATCGGTGAATATTGCCGAAAAATTATTTTTCTTGTTCTTGAACAAAAGACAAAAAACATAAGATTAAGTATTGAATGAGAGTATGTTCACGTGTTGTGATTCACAGTGATGTCATGATACATTCACATATGTGTCAAATGTGAAAATATTAAATAAAAATTGATGTTACATAATTTCAAAATTGCAAAATGTGAAGTGTCAAGGTATAGAAAAGTCATGCTAAAGTTTTGGTAGAATATATTTAGCAAATAGTAGTTAGTGTAGACCGAATGCACAGTTATACACTTTTATAATTATGCTCATAACTACATAAGGCGTTTACCGTACCACTGATAACAAACAAGTTCTGATTTGCAAGAAGCCGTTAACTATAATAGCAATCTAGTTTTCCTGTTGTTCTAGGATACGAAGAAAGTGATATATATTACTGGTTGTGCAATGTCCTTTAATTTCTTCCTGATTCGATTTTGCATAAACTCGTTTATACACCATCTGAGAAGAATATTACATGTAATAATTCATTTTCAATTTTACCTCCATAATGGAGTAATTTTTGTTTTCCTTAAGACACAGCAGACTTAAGACAAAATAAGCATTGCATATGTGACCTTTTATTCCAGTGTAGGACACATTAAGGTTTACGGTGAAGTTTATACCTAAGGAGAACTATTTACATTACAAAATCGAATGTTTTGTACAACAGCTTTGAAACTATAAGCTTCTTATATAGGAACAAGCGTGAGCATGCATAGGTGTGTTGGCTATTACCTGAAACAAATTATTAACATGATAGATTCTGTGTAAGTTCTTATGTATCTGAATGCGTCATATATAAATCCTATCAGTCTGTCTCTCCGCATGAATATATATCAATCAACATAAGTAAGTATGCGCTGTACGCATGGATGTATACATGATTTTATGTATTGCTTAACGAGGTTCATGACCAGAAATTCTAGCTTAAAGTAGCTTACATACGGGGGAAGTAGGTGATCGTATATATATATATATATATATATATATATATATATATATATATATATATATATATATATATATATATATATATACGACTTGTAACAGAAAGTTAGCAAACCAACAAGTTTAGTAAAACGCACAAATTATATTTTCTTTTCAATACGAAGTAAAAATTGAAAAGACATAGTACTGTGAATTAAATCTCAAATAATCCTAAATTTCCAATTACAAGTCCAGACGTATGGAATGTTTCTAATGAATTCCAGTCGTCATGAATGTTTTGATGTGCCACAATGATGCAATCTAGAATGTCTTTGAATGAGTTCTAAATAATCTCAAAGAAGTATATTAGTTTAAAAGGTCAATGAGCACTTTGTAATTCCAGTTTAGTTTACTTAAAATATTCTTCCCAAATTATATTGGAACACAAACAAAAATGATTCCATAGATTAAACTTACAGCATGAATGAAGACTTTGTTAACAAAACCTCTATTTATATACAAACTGTCACCTGATCCATGACGCAACACACTGCCCATGACTTCCCCAGGTGTGAGAGAAATCTGTTAAATAAACTCGCAAGCAAGATCATGTTTGAACTCAAATCTTACCACATAAAATCACGACTAAATTCAAGTAAAGCAAGCAATAAAAATTATATATATATATATATATATATATATATATATATATATATATATATATATATATATATATATATAATGTACATATA
>JAECUM010043383.1:0-25697 GCA_016617855.1 Megalonaias nervosa
AAACATATATTTGTCTTAAATATAGAATGGAGGAATTTGAGAGATTATCCACAATTGAACCTTCCACCGCAAGATTTGATCTTGATCAATTACCAAAATCTAAATTTAATTGTTCGATGCAAGAACTTGCTTTGATAACTAGTGACATAACCGATCGTATCTGTGAAGGCAGAAAAGAATTTCGCAACGATGGTGCGGCTAATACTTGGTCCACATTCAGGATTACAAACGACAACAAAGGTCGTGTTGACGCTAGAATGAGCGACAAACGAAGTAAAAATATTATTAACTATCTCGACAATCAGAGATATATTATTTTAGTAAAATGTATTGTGCAGACAGATGATGACACTTGGATTATTCGTGATAAACGTGAACCTGTACGACTTCATACTGGAAATAATACTGTTATATTAAATAAACAATCAAAACCGCGTGTGCTAACCGGTATTGATAAACCGTTATATGAACGAGCGTATCCTGTGACGGCGGTTATCTATGCGATATATCCGCTAAATGATAAACCTAGCGTTGATAATCTCAAACGGATGAAATTGTCAAGGAGACTAAACTGCGTAGCTGAGCGAGTTATGGAACATTTCTCAAAAGCAATACGCGGAAACGGTTTAACTGATCTAAGTCGTACAAAAATAAACGAGTGGGCAGAAACAGTTAAAGATACCGGAGCATCTATCAGTGACGTTGCTAAGCTAGAAAAATAATTAAAATTTCCAATAACAGTAAAAACACTAACCGGAGAGATTATATATAAGTCAAAATACCCCTCAAGAGGAGCTCCAATATCAATCATTGATCATAACTCACATGCATGGACTGATGCTGTAACAATATTTCCACGAGATAGGACAGTTAAATTTTATGACTATTATATATTCGATGCTATCAGCGATATCAGTAGGAGTGACCCTGTATCTGTTTGGTTATGTCAGAGTTCAGAATCCGAATATTACGATCAGTTTGTAAAACCTAACGGAGATATTTACCGTAGAGAATCTCTCCATCAAGAAATGAAGAATCTTGCACAACGCCTTTGGCGTGAATATAATTCTGAAGTTGAACAATTACTAAATAATTGTTTTACAGTTCCATCAGTTGCGGCTCACTTTGCCCAGAAGAAAAATTCATGGTCGCCGACACGATCAGAATTCCTTGAAGATGTCCAGAAAAGTTGTGTCGAATATGGACATGGCGGATTATGGAATACCCGATACGATCATCGTAAAGTTATATCGATGAGTATGGTTGCGTGTTATCCTGGAAGTTTTCTTGGATACGGAGAATTTTCTGAATACTTTAAAAGATTTCGTCATCGCACACACGAGATGACCAGAGTTGCGATAAATGGACCATTACCTGATTTTGATTTACCTGGATTTGCTTGTGTAAAATCATTTAAGTTCCGTAGTAATCTTCATCCGATCGTTTATGCGTGGTTTAGTAGACATTTCTCAGAAACAAATATTGGGTTCCAATAGTGCTATTACGACACATGCTTGATGCGGGAATCTTAGTGTCGTTGAGAATATCATATCTTTCGCAGAAACAAGTTTGGTTACCACAACAAAAGAAACATTCACCCCTGACAGAGTCAGGCGAAGATTGGGATAAAATTGATTATGAAAATAAAGTTGCAAAGGATATCGGTAGAAAAATAATTGGTAAATTTACTCAAGGTGGTTCGTATGATCATAAACGACATTGTAGAAGATTAATCATGGATGATGCTGAGTTAGATTGTACAATTGCTGATTCAACGAACAAAGGAACATTTATACGCAGAAGTAATGTTTATTTGTCAGACGGAACGAAACTTGGTACAATCGTGAGTTATATCGATGGTGAGTCACCACAATTTACTCCTTTAAGATCTGCTATACTCGCTTACGTTTCTATAAATTTATTATCGATGATCAGTAAATTTTTTTGTTACGCTGTCAGAGTTGCTACGGATACATTTTATATAAATAACGCGTACGTGGATTTGGTAAAACCGTTACTCGGTAGCGACGAATGGGGATCATGGCGAAAAAAACTCGAAAGTATACTCGATTATGCTGAATAAGCAGACGTTTATATCACGGAAACATATTACGGTAATGACTATCAAATATCAGTATCAACATCACCATGTGTATTTGATCCCGTGGTTAGACATAAAACCATTTATCTCAATGGACCTGGAGGTTCTGGTAAAACAACACGTGCGATTGAATTATTTCCTCAGAGTTCTTCATTGACGACTTTGTCGTCGGACATGATTGTGTTGACACCTACACACAGACTAGCAAGAGAAATAAAACAACGAGGAGTAAAATTATGTACATACCATAGTTTCTTCAGATGGTGTGGAGATACGTGGACACCTGAGCGAATGGATGAGAAATATACTCCCAAATTCATCATCTGGGATGAGATTTGTACAGTATCGTTACAAACATTAAAACTATTTCTTGATTGGTTATTAACGAAACATACTGCTGTGATAACGTGCGGCAATCATGGTCAACCACCACCTTTCGTCAGTCAGTCTCCACATGAGTGGTTAAAAACGTTTGTGGATTATTATGAAGAAATAAATGATGACCATAGAGCTATTGATGAACCTCTGAAAGAATTTAAAAGATTAATTAGACTACAGCCAGATAAAATGCAATGTGAGATAATGCGTGAAATAAGTCCGGAAACTCCTGTAAATTATTTTTGGAATTTGTGGAGACCAAATGATTTAATAGTTGCGAGTAGAAAAATAGTTCGTGATGAAATGCAAGAGAAGTTATTTCTGTTACACAAGGAAAGATTTCCAATCTTACCTGTACCATTATGTTATCGCCCAGCGGATACTCGACGACAGAATATTGAAGTTGATATTCCAGGAACACATGAAAAACAAAATCTTGTATTGAATGATATTGTTTTGGTTGATGTTGATGTTGTTGAAAGCGCATTGAGTATGAATAACTCACCGTGGAAATTATCATATGCCATAACGATTACTTCGTCACAAGGACTAACTATTACTGATACAAATATCTGGATTGTCGATGACAGAACAGAATGGTCAAATTTAGCTTATCTAGCAGTATCTCGAGTCGGGAGCATATCTCAACTACACAGAGTTATTATGAATGCTACAGAAAATAATTATCAAACTGCTGGCGACAACAACGAAGTTGTTGTTGGCGTAATAAGAAAAAAACTATTTGGTTATAAGCAATGTGAAAAAAAAAAATAATCGCTACTTTGATATCGATATTGAATTTATTATGACACTAAAACAACGACGGAATAATCATCGTGCAATTTGTAACTGTAATATGCTATGGGAGTATTCGAGTAATAATCCAAGACAGTTCACCGTGGATAAAATTAATAGTGATCTTGGTCATACACGTGATAATGTCACATTAAGATGCCTTGAATGTAATCGATGTCGTGGAGCTGGACGCCCTGGTGCTAGTTTACACAAGTGAACGTGGTGGTAATTGTGTGTCCTCAGGAATTACTTGCAATTGTTCACGTACAAATCCACGTTGAGGAGCAGTTGAATCTAGTCTGTAGATGGCTGGTCTATCCGTGGATCTAACCACGCTAGATATTTTATGTGTAGTCACACTCCAGATAGGATCAGTTGCTCTTTGTTTACCCCCTTCAAGTTCACCAGGTTCATATAAATACCTCACAGTCACATCACCTAACACTGGTTGTTTTGAAAAGTCACGTTGTTGTCCGTAACCATCATAGACCACCCTGTGGTCCGGGGGTATATGTTTTTTTTGCAATTGCATTAACAGGTTTCATAGAAGTTGCACGAGTAATTTCATTATTTAACGTAGCTATCACACTTTGTAATCTAGCAACCCATTCGCGAGATCTTGCATCTGCCTGAATTATTTACTTCGCATACTGGTATCCGAATAACCGCTCAGCGAGTGTTCGATTAAATCGTTCAACTATTGCTTGATCGCGACGAATTGCAATGTGTTCTCGTCTGATTTTAACGTTATGTTGCTTCATCAGCGATGATACTACACAGAGAAATTCTTTGCCAGGATCAACTTTTAGCAACTGTGGCCATCGTAGACCACCTTGTGGTCCGGACCCTCGTTGATAAATTCGTTCAAACGCAGATGAAACTTCAGTTGCTGTCTTTTTTGTCAGTGGTTCTGCTTCTTTATATCTACTTGCAATATGAACGACAGGTAAAGCGTATTTGTATGTGCGTGATTCACGTCCACGTGTTTTAATAGTATCGTGCGGTAAAAATAAAATATCTGCTTGATGAACTTCATTGTGGACGCTGACATCAAAATACGCGTATTGAATTCTTTTAGGTGGACGTAGACATATTTGCCATATTGCCTGTCGTGCTAACCACGCTGCAGCAACAGCATGTGAGACTTTTGCAGCTTCAGCAAGTTTACTGATCGCTGCTTTGCCCTTCCAATATCCTATTGGGGAATAACGAATAGACTCCATTATAATAATCATATAATTAATTACCCAGCCCCATAACATTACTTTACCTTTCATACCAGCTTTTACTAAGAAAGCAGCTAATTTTTCTCGAAGTGATTTATTTTCTACATTATTTATGCCATGAATTAAATTTACATCTGCGAGATGTCGTTGTTGTAAATCTTTATCTCGATAAGCAATATCGTGAACGTAACATGCTTGATCGATTCCATTTACTGGATATTCACCAGGCCGAGGTTGATCTTGATTGTCAAGACGAATATCTAAACGAGTTCCTGGCCCACAATAATTATAACCCGGTAGTGTTTTTCCCCGGGATATTTCGCCCACGGTAATCATAGCAATTTTCCCAACGAAGCGGTGATATCACCTCCCGTCGCTGTACTTGAAATAAATTTATATGTTTTGTGCCACACTTTTCACACTTACCTGTCAGTGCACACTTTTTATTTTTTGTTATTTTTGTTGTCAATCCAGTGGTGGACGTGGCTGCCCTGCATCGAACACAATATAGACTCATATTATTTATTAGTATGGATATACTTGACTTTTCGGCGACACGAAAACAAGAGCTAGTTAAACATCACCCAGCGCTACCGAATTATATCAGAATGATAATACTAGGTCCATCTGGAGGTGGGGAGACTCAATTATTGCTTAATCTGATAATGAGATGGCTGAAGTGGGATAAATTATCTTTAGTAGCACCATCCGTAGACGATCAGCGATGATATGAAGTACTTCAAGATTTTAATGAAAATGCAAGATCGTTAAAAGAAGACAGTGACGTTATTGACTTTATAACTGACATTGATGAAGCGCCATCTGTAGATGACCTTGATGGAAGTGTTAATAATTTAGTAGTATACGATGATGTCATGCTGGACAAACAATAAAATCCAGCCAGGATATTTTCTCGAGGTAGACATACAAATACAGACGTGATTTATGTTACACAGAGTTATACATAAATTCCAAAAGTAATCAGAGATAACTGTAATATCTTAGTTGTATTTAAAGGAGTTGATAATCATACGCTGCAAAATATGTATTATCCTTGGTGTTCAGGGGACTTGGATATGATTAAGTTCAAACACGTTTTTTCAAAAGCACAAGCTATCCCGTTTGGTTTTGTAACAATACATTTGCATGATCGGAGGTCAAGATATCGTAACGGACTTGATACAATATTTGGATAAAAAAAAACAGCAGCAGAGAGGGTGCGACCAACAAAAGTGACCAACACGTAAATGAATACAAGTAGCTATGAAATACAAAAGTCATCATCGCAGTAACAAGCTAACCCAACAAGGTTTCCTACGAGGCAAAGTTACAGGTGCTGGTTTAACGTTATTGACGATGAGATTTCATTTTCGTACGAAGCTTTATTTTTTATAGATAAGCACTCAGGCAAATTGGTCGGTTCACCCCCTCTGCTGCTCCATCAACGGATTTCGATATCGCGTTGATACTTAAATGTCAAAATCCCGGTAAGCAAGTTTCAAAATGCAATAAGGTATTCATTATTACCCATATGGATTTATGATAAATATTTAATGATATAAGATTTATACCTTATGTCCACATGTTTTATCATCGAGAACATAAATAGTTTTCATTAGTCTGAAGATAGATGGCGACATATCCTCCTGCTGAGTGGAAAAAAGATTATTAGATAAGATCATTTTCTGTCACAAAATATTTTCGATTTCTGATTGCACCAACAATGAGACCTTTTTTTCAAAGATGAGACTGGCTTCATATCAGACTGATATAAAGGTTGAACACGTCTATTTGACATTATCTAATGTTTTGTGCAGAAAATTATGATACTGACAGGTTCAGAACATTGATGGATACATGGAAGTGAGCAAAATGTCATACCAAAAGTCATCTTATCGTTATCTTCAAATGCAATATTGAACTGGTGAACTAATGCTTAAAACATGGAAATTAATAGGATTTTCTTGGTTTCACTGGATCACTGACACTATTATATACTGTATATGCGTTGATTATCAGCGCCAGCACAAACCAATTCACCCTGCTTTATCAATTTAACATTATGTTTCATATTTATGTTTGCATTTTTGTGGATAGACGAAAGATGAATTTCCACAACATCGATCTAGAGTGGGGCGATATAATGGGATCGAATACATTGATGGAGTGCCATATCTTGATGATATAATAGAGTGGGACCAGAAAACAGATATAAAAAGGAAAAAAACTTTCAGCCACGGAATGCTCTTTACGAGGTACGTAGATGTCCATCATGCATAACCCTAACATAGATGACGTACTAACGACACGCGGATTCCACCCAAAGTACGTGATTTATGGGGTTCAAGCGATTGGATCAATGGTCAGAAATTATATATTTTCCTTATTTTCTCATTAAAGATTAATACTTTATATGCACGTCGTAGCTCACAAAATACAACTACAATTTTTGTCTCTAAAGTGTACATTCCTGCAGTAAATAGGGTTCGGAGTTTCCAAATGCGTATACATAGGTTGACTAAGGTATGCAAGAACATCACCATGACTCCAGTGTTCCTGAAGAGATTGAGTAATAAACCCTTTTAAGGCAGAACACATGTGTGATGCATATCGATAATAATGTACGGCAAGTGAAATTGCTTATTTACTAAGAATATTGTAATATGTGTTTCTAGATTTCTCTGTATAGTGCATTACATTGGTTAGACCATGAATACGGTCACGAAAGATATAGGTTGTGTCGTATATAAAATCGCTTTAGTTTATTATGTTTTCAAGAATACTAATACAAAATTCTTAAACATTTTGGGTTATTTTCTTTCGTTTCTCTCCACTAAATACCAACGATAGCCATGCCCATAAAGTATACTGTTAAATACTGGCGACATGCGATTTTAAAATATTGCTGTCTATTATTATTATCATTATTATTGATAGTAGCAGTAGTAGTAGTAGCAGTAGTATTCTGTTATTATATTCTTGATAGGTGAAATTTAATGAAAAGTATGCAATACATGACATATTTATTAAACATTTAATTTATACCGATTAAGAAAGGCAAGCTATCACGATGTCAATCCAGTTGGGCAATAGACGTGCTTTTACTCAAACAACTTTAGAAAAAAAAGTGTTAGTACGCTAAGATTCAGACGTTGGCAGATATAAGTTTTCATTGTTGCGAATAGAAAAATCAGCATCTGGGTCAAATTATTTGGGAAAAATATGGAATTTAGGATACGTGAACTGAATTCAGACAAAGCAAATGCATTACCAATATGTTACCCAGTCCATACCCAAAGATAACCACAACCCGATCGACTTTATAAATGTCTTATCCACCAGCTAAATATGCATATTGTACTTTTGGCGAAAATCAAAACTGGCTCAAGTTAACAAGATCTCATATTATCTCCCAAAATGTGTGTCAGACTGTAAGCACAAGGTCACCGGAGCGGTCTCAAAATATAAATAAGTACACTAAACAAAATAGATATCTTCCTATATAATCTTCCTGTCACATTCTTGCAATGTGCTACCGGGATATTTGATTTCACTTCCGGGAACACATCAACCTCGTATTACTCATTGTGCACTAGTGCACAATTTAGTTTGTTCTACACATATCAACACACACATACACATACGTACATATATTGTTACGTGTAGGTTCGTACAAAAATAACAAGAGAAAAGAGTGAAGCCAACAAGCTTTGTATATTTTAATAAAATGTATTTCCCTAGAAATCAATGTGAAAGTTGGAAATAGGACTTGGTTTGTGAATATAATCCAAACTTTATTCCTAAGATTCACAAATACAAGTCCTATCACAGTTCTAATAAAATCCACGTTCGAATCTAGATGAAATTCCAATATGGAGGCGATAACGTCAGATGATTCCGTTGGGCTGGTGGTAACAGATTCTCAATTCAATCACATTTTATGTTTCCGTTTAGAACTCCAGAATAAATTTCCACTGAATTTCTTTCTTCCAGAACATTTAATACAAGAGTACACACGTTTTGTCTTCTAGAGAATACATTATCAAATTCCAAAAAAAAAAAAAAAAAAAAAAAAACAGATGAAATTCAAACTGGCAACACCAATTAGAAACACCTCGTTCCGTCAAGGTGTTAAGAACCACTCTGACTAGATCTAGTTGGAAATGGCTGTTTTAAGCCTCGGATGTAGGTCACATGGTACTCCACGTGATAGGCTATGTGATTTACTAATTTGAACGTGGTAATACAATAAAATCCCATTATCACGTATGCAAGAATAGCCCTATCTAAGAACCAAATTCTTACACTGAAAATATATGAAAACGATATGCTGTTTACAATCCAGTTAACACGCGGGCCGAAATGACCTTGGAAATAGCCAATCGTAACCACTCGTTGTTTACAAAAACTGTGTTCCAGAGTGAGCTAAAAATAATGCTTCTGTAATAGGTTTTACGTTCTAAAGAAACACAATTTACTTGGAAAATATCGAATCCCGTGAAAATGATAATTACAATAACATGTAATGAAACAAAATTAAAATAAAAAAGAATTTTAAAACTAACACACAAGCAATTTAACTACGGATACATAACACTTCCCACCATAAGGAATAAAGAAAGATTTATATAAGAAAGATTTATTTTAACCATGTGTAAGTTAAACATGAGGTAAAATAAAATTACATAAGAAAAGTATGATGAATTTCACAAAGTGTACATGAAATAATATTTATATACAAGGGAAAGTGCATCTGCAATCATTTTTTTTTTCCTTTGATGTGCCTGATGTTGAGATTATTTTCTTGCAAAAACAAACTCCACCGTAATAATCTTTGTTTTTTTTATTTTTCATCTTGTCGATGAAAGTAAAGTGGTTGTGATCACTAAACACAACAACCAGAGAAGGAGCTGAGCTAATGTAAACTTCACAGTACTGTAATGCCAATATTAAAGCTAATCATTCCTTCTCGATTGTTGAATAATTTCTTTGGTGCTTATTTAATTTCTTAGAGAAATAACACACAGGGTGATCGACACCATTTCTATCTTCTTGAATCAATACTATTGCAACCCCAACATCACTTGCGTCCACAGATAATTCAAAAGATTGATTGAAATTTGGAGCTGTGAGAAAAGGCGCTCTTTTGAGTATGGCTTGTAATATATCAAAAGCTTCCAAACATTTTTTTTTCAGTCCAAAGAAACTTGTTTTTCTTGCTCAGCAAATTTGTCAGGGGTTCAGCAATATTAGAAAAATTGGCACAAAATTTTACATAGTATCCGGCCCAACCCAAACATCCCATCAGTTGTTTTTTATTGACAGGCACAGGTAAAGCAGAGATAGCTTGGACCTTAGCATCTAAAGGTTTAACTTGACCATGTCCCACAATATGTTCTAGAAAAGTTACACAAGCACGGCAGAACTCACTTTTAGATAAATTGATTGACAAATTTGCATCAGTGAGTCTTTCGACGAATTTTCGATTCGTGGTTAAATGTCCTTCCAGGTGTCGTTGTAGGTGATGACATCATCGATGTCAGCATCCCTATTAAGTAGACCAGAAGTAAATATATTCATCAAGCGTTGAAAAGTACTTGAGGAACCCTTCATCCCAAACGGCATTACATTATATTGATAGAGTCCATCTGGAGACACAAACGCCGACATGTCTTTTGCTCTTTCCGTTAGAGGAATTTGCCAAATTCCTTTCGGAAGGTCAAATATCGTGACATACTTGGCATTTCCAATTGTATCAATACAATCATCGATTCTTGGAAATAGAAAAAAATCTGTTTTTTGTCACACTGTTCACATTCCAATAATCAGTGCTCATACGGAACGTTTTATCGGGTTTCGGAACAAGTATACATGGTGAACTCCAATAACGTTTACTGGGCTCTATGAAATTGTTCTCCAGCAAATACTGAATTTTCGTTTTCAAGAATTCCTGTTTGAGAGGGTTCATCCTGTATGGGTGTTGTTTCACAGGTTTTGAATCTACAATTTCAACGTCATGAAAAATTGTTTTTGTCAACGTAGGAATATCCTGAAACAATTGCTCATATTCGAATAATAACTGTTTAAGTTCATTCCTTTCTTGTTGTTGTAAATGTAAACGTTTCCGGTCCAGATTTTTCATAATTCTGAATTCCGAAGATTTCTTGCTCCAACATCAACATAGTCCAATTGAATTTCTTCACTTATGTCATCAGCTTGTGGGACATGTACAATTAAATGAATTGCATGCTTTACTTGGCTATCTCTGTCAATATGCTTCTTTAACATGTTAATGTGACAAAGTTTTTTTTTTGTTTTCGTCTGCCAGGAGTATTTATGATGGAATTTAAACAATTTAATCTCTTTTCAACCGTGTATGGACCATAATTCTTGGCCTGAAGGGAATTTTGTGGTATGGGCAAGGGAGCTAGTACTCTATCAAGAGGCTGAAAACACCTTGACCTTGAGTTTTTATCATATCTTGATTTCATTCTGGAGTGAATAGAGTGCAGATTTGCTCTTGCGGCCTCACAAGCCTTTGACAACTTGTGCTTAAAATCAGAAACATAATCAAGATGATTGAGCTAACTATCTTCATTAGAAAGAAGTTTCTCTTTCAACAACTTCAAAGATCCACGCACAGAAAGTTCGAAAACTAGTTCAAAGGGACTGAACGATTCTTGAACGGACTCCCTAACGGACTCCCTAACAGCAAACAAAAGTAAATGAATACCTTCATCCCAATCTTTGCTCGTATCAAAGCAAAATGATCGAATCATATTCTTTAAAGTCTGATGAAATCTTTCTAAGGCATCTCGGCTCTCAGTGTGATAGGCAGAAGATTTGAATTGTTGAATGCTTAATTCGTGCATACCTTGCTAGAAAATTCCACACATGAAATTTGTCCCTTGATCAGATTGGACAGATTTGGGAAGGCCAAACTGTGCAAAAAGATTTATCAATGTTTTTACCATGGATTTGGTTTTAATATTCCTCAAATGAATCGCCTCTGGAAATCATGTTGACGCACACATAATGGTCAACAAATATCGGTTGCCTGACTTGGTCTTAGGTAAGGGACCAACCCAATCTACCATAATTCTGCTAAATGGTTTGTCAAATGCAGGAATTGGTTGCAGATGAGTCTTACGTATCTTCTGATTGGGTTTTCCTACAAGTATGAAAAGATCTACAACATTAACAAATATCACTTTTGATTTTTGGCCAAGAAAGGTGAGACAAGATCTTGTAAAATATTGTGATTATTCCTAGATGACTAGCACGAGGAGTTTCATGGGCCAGACTAGGTATTTCCTGTCTGAAAGATTTTGGAACTACAATCTGATATTTTACTGACAATTCATCACTTGAAGGTGCCTCGGGGAGTCTCCTTTTTCTCATAAGAATTCCATTTTTGCTCAAATAACATAGAGGTACTTCAGTGGCTTCAGTTTCATTAATGGGCCTCTGAAACAAACAGAGGATCTTAGGATCTTTTTCCTGTTTTACGACAAGTTATTGTCGTTTATCACATTGATTAGATAAAAGAGAATGAATAATTAAAAGAGGATCCCTGTGATCGATACCTTTTGATTGACCCAAATTATGAGCGAGGGTGACCTCATCAAAAGCCGGACCAATACATGTGTCAGCTAAAATAATATTTTCCTTATCAAAATCTTTCTCAAGAGCTTTCTTTGACATAGCTCTGGTAACTGCACAAGCTGGGCATAAACCAGGGAATTCTTTTTCAATAATATCAACTTTCTGATTCAAAGAAGGCTTGTCAGTTACAAGTGGATTAACCACAACCTTATCTCCAGCTAGGTCGTTGCCTAGTAACAAATGAATGCCCTGAGCGGGTAAGGTAGACACTATTCCGACTGTCACAAGTCCTGAATCTAAGTCTGATGACAAATTTACAGAATGGAGAGGGACATTAACAAAGCAACACTCTACTCCCTGAATGAGAACACTCTCATTAGAACAGGACTTCTCAGAAGAAGGCAAAGTACCTGATAATGAAAGACTCTGAAAAGCTCATGTACCCCTTAGAATTTTAATAATGATAGGATTGGCCAAATCACCCAAAAATGATATAGAACCCTTCGACACGAATTGGTTCATATTTCTCCATAATAAAATCAGACTGGGATTTATTAGACCCAACACATGTATTGCTTTCAATACATAACCGTGACGTTGACCTCTTAGAAATAAGAGCATTTGGGATAGGTATAACTTGATCCTAATGCCCATATTTCAATTTGAAGCAATCAGAAATGAAGTGTCCTTTTTTCGTGCAATAGGTACACGTAGGAATAGACAAGTATTTATACTCAAGTTTATCAGAAGCTTGATATTTAGAAGCTGTGCCAGACTGAATTTTAGGAGAAGTCGTATTAGGCTGAACTACCTTTCTACTAGTAGAATGCTGAGTGAATGATTTGCCTACAACATGAACTTTATGAGTTAAGAAGTACTTGTCAGCAGCAAGAGCAGCATTTTCCAAGGTTTCGATCTCATGCTCTTCAAGACGATTCTTAATGACGATTCTTAATGTCATTACGAACACAGTTCTTGAACTCTTCAAGTAATACAAGTTGTTCGAGACTTTGAAAATCATCTCCAACGTTCTTGGCTAAACACCATCTCTTAAATAACTGCTCTTTTTCTCTTCCAAATTCGACATAAGTTTGTCCATCTTCCTTATTATAGTTTCTGAATTTTTTCTAATAAGGCCCAGGGACTAACGCATAACCCTTTATGATGCACTCCTTAACAAAATCGTAGTCAGAACTCTGTTGTACTGACATGGATGCATAGATATTTCGGGCCTTGCCAAAAAGTAAACATTACAATAATTGAGTCCAATTCTACCTTGGCCGTTTCAAATTTTCAGCAACTTTTTAAAAATAAGGACAATATTTGTCTACATACTTTTCGCTAAAAGGTGGAACTAAGCTAATATTTTGTGTAATGTCAAATCTTGAATGCGTATGTGAAGTAGGATCGGGCTTTTCACTTGCCAGCTCAATTTCGTTCATTTTAATTTGAAATTCATTTTCATCCTTCTCTTATTGCATCTGTAAGCGCATTTGTTCTTTTTGAAACTTAAAGTGCATTTGTTTATCTTTCTCCCTCTCCTGCCTTTCTCTCCTCTTTTTCAAATTGCAATTGTTTATCTTTCTCCCTCTTTTGTCTCTCATTCTCTTGTATTTAATTCTTAATTCCATTCCATTTTTGACAGAGTCTGATAGAGACTTACTGACCGAAGCCAAAACAAGTGTATCAAGAACATTCTTCTCTATCAAGTATTGAATCAATTTTTTTTTTAATTTCTTGTTTCGTTTAGGAAGATTTTGCTTCAGAAACCTCCTACTTTCTGACAAGTTGAAGCAACTCATCTTTTTTTTCTGACTAATCAACTGCTCCTGAGTTTGACAAGAAATAAGAAATCCACGTTTAATGACATTGTGAATGAAAACCGGGTGTTTTTACTAAAGATTTCAAACAAAATGTAAAATAGTACTTGGGTTTTGAAGACTAGAGCAATTTAAATCAAAAAACATTTTTTTTTTTAAATATTTTAGCCAAATTCAAATATTCCGGACGAACACCCAATTTCCCCTTGTCATGTGTAGGCTCGTACAAAAATAACAAGAGATAAGAGTGAAGCCAACAAGCTTTGTATATTTTAACAAAATACTTTATTTCTCTCGAAAACAATGTGAAAATTGAAAATAGGACTTACGGTTTTTGAATATAATCCAAAATTCAACCCAAAGATTCAAAAATACAAGTCCTATCACTAAACAGTTCTAATGAAATCCGAAATCGAATCTCGATGCAATTCTAATATGGAGGCGATAACGTCAGATGAGTCCGTTGTGCTGGTGGTAACAGATCCTGAATTTCTTTCTCGAAGAATTTTAATAAAAAGGTACACTTGTTTAGTCACCTAGAGAATAAATCATTAGAAACACCTTGTTCTCTCAAGGTGTTAAGAGCGACTCTGACTCGATCTTGTAGGAGATGGCTGTTTCAAGCCTCGATTTTACGTCACATGGCATTCCACGTCATAGACTACGTGATGTACTAATCTGAACATGGCAATAAAATAAAATGTCATTATCACCTATGTAACAATAGCTCTATCTAAGAACCAAAATCTTACACTGAAAATATATAAAAAGAAAGGCTGCTTACAATCCAGTTAACACGCGGGCCGAAATGACCTTGGAAATAACCAATCGTTATCACTCGATGTTTGCTAAAAACTGTGTACCAGAGTGAGCTAAAAATAATGCTTCTGTAATAGATTTGTTGTGTTCTAAATAAACATAATTTACTTGATAAAATATCGAATCCCGTGAATATAATCTTATATGTATAAATACTTGTTACAGTTTTCCTATAGTATATGCAGTTTCATATATTTGATATTACCACATATACAAATTTGACTTTATGTGATTCTGATTGAATGCACATTTTTGGCCACCATTTTGTTATTCGACTAGCGAAAGGAATTGGGTAGAAATGGTCTCGTCTGTTTTAATATGCCCTATACAGCGGTATGGTATGTCAACTATAACATATCATAACATGAACAATTGCTACAAACCCCAGGACAAGACCAATATCAACAAGTAAAACTACGGGTATTGCTCAGTTCACATCGGATTTGGGGGTGGAGGGGCAGTACATCTGTAGCATAAAATTCACTCTATATACAAGCGTGGTTTCAATGTGAACTTACGGAAATAAATAAACTCGCCATTTCTCGCAGAAAAATGAAGACATAAACCGGTCTCCCCAACTGACAGAAGTTTATCCAACCACATCATATTTACGCAGTAAATGCAAGACTCAAAAACAGATTCATTTACGTCCTCCGTAGAGTAAAATGTTCCGAATCAAATATTGCCAATATCCTGTCACAAAAACATTGCAGTAAATATGTGCATTTGTGCATCCAGTAAGTTTCTTTACAAAAAATGTTGCAACAATATAATATGTATTTGTGATGTGGAATTTGAAGTTAACACTGGCACTGTGCTGTGTTAGACAACTCAGACCTGTACAGTGCACCGTAGCCAACACTGGGAAATCACACGCATTGGACATTTTGTGTTGACAAATGATTTTGTCTTTATAAAATGTTCTGTTTATTTAGACGGATGCTTATTCTTTGATTTATATTTCACAAAAATGTATAATCTACTTTTACTTTGTTTAGAATTAAATGGAAACTAAAATTGGATACTTTTGTTTTCTATGTCTTACACGTGTAGGACTAAGATAACTTTTTTTCTTCTATATTTTTTTTTCCCGATCATGACAATTTGTTGTCTATGCTTCTAGGAAATCCTTTTTTTTTTTAACAATGCCAAAATGTATTTAATACATTTTGTTTTAGTACCTCGTTATGAATGTTATTAAATGTCTGCAAATGAGGATTATATATTTTGTTGTGTGTCAAAAGGCATATTGTAAGTGTGCATACTATTTGTTCATTTAGGTACAAAATATATAACGATGACATTAGTGACACTAAAACTAACGGTAAGTGCTCTCTTTTTCTCTCTCTCACTGTCTCGGTCACTGTCTGTCTGTTTTTCTCTCTATCTGTCTCTCTCTGTATATCTATCTCTGTCTGTGTCTGTCTGTGTCTGTCTGTCTGTCTGTCTCTGTCTGTCTCTCTGTCTGTCTGTCTCTGTCTGTCTCTCTCTCTGTCTGTCTGTCTGTCTGTCTGTCTCTGTCTCTCTGTCTCTGTCTCTCTCTCTCTCTCTCTCTCTCTCTCTCTCTCTCTCTCTCTCTCTCTCTCTCTCTCTCTCTCTCTCTCTCTCTCTCTCTCTCTCTCTCATTCCACGATATTTATCATAAGCATTCTGAATATGTATAATACATGCCAATGACAAATTTCTTGTTTAGGTTCGACTGTTACGTGTCTAGGCTAGTACAAAGTAACAAAGAACAGAGTGAAGCCAGCAAGCTATGTACAATTTAACAAAAAATAATGTATTTCCCTAAAAAAAAGGTAATACATGAAAAAGGACTTACTGTTTGTGAACATAATCCAAAAATTAAACCTAGAATTTAAAAATATAAGTCCTATCACTAGAAAAGTTCTAAATGAATCAATGTCCGAATCCCGATGAAGTTCCAAGATGGAAGGCGATGACATCTTCTATATGCGGCTTAATGTTTACTATCAGAAATAACGTGTTGAAATGTATGAATCAAGAATAATATTCCGGCTTAAGAATTATGAATAATTTCCAATAAATATCTTAGTTCAAGAAATTTGATGAAAACAAGTATTTTGCAGGGTGAAGAAATTATTTTAAATACAAAAATTAAATCGAACTGGTCACAGCACAAAATACCTCTGAGCTCTGAAGGTATCAATTTACGACTGACTGAAGTCACTAAAAACGTTAGCTTTAAGCACAATTTTTAATCACGTGCCGGGGTCACGTGGTCAGTTACTTCGAATGGCGCAGTTAAGACCATAAGCCAACTGACACGTATTCCATGAATGAATTTGATTATAATGAACGAAACTTACTATAAGATTGAACAATAAAAAAAAAAAATAGAAACGGTTGTTTGCAACAGAGCGAACAAGGAAGTCATGAATGATCTTGATTACTGAACTGAACTGAATTTTCCGACACAAATGTCAACAGTCCAGTAAACAACGATATAATTACAATAACATATGATGACAAAAATAAAAGAAAAGAAATAGCAAACTAGAAGATTAACACCATTTATCTTTCCTTTTATCAATACTGCTCCAACCGCAACATTTACTTGCAACAACAGATAATTGAAATGGCTGACTGAAATTTTGAAATTGTAAGAGATGGTGCACTTTTAAGTATCGCCTTTAACTGTCAAAAGCCTCCTGATATTTTTTTTTTTCATTCCAAATAAATGTGCTTGTCTTGTTAAATAAATTTGTCAGTGGTTCAGCAATATTAGAAAAATTGGAACACAATTTCCGATAATATGCAGCCATACCCAAAAATCGCATCAGTTGCTTTAAACTGACAGGCACAGAAAATTGAGAGATAGCCTTGAACTTAGCATCCATATGTATAACTGGACCATGTCTCACAATATGTCTTAGAAAAGTTACACAAACACCGCAGAATTATCTTTTTGGATAAATTGATTGTCAGACTTGCATCAGTGAGAATATCATAGAATTCCGAATTGTTGCTAAATATTCTTTCCAGGTGTCGTTGTAGATGATGACATCATCAACCTAAACATCACAAATATCTAGACCAGAGGTGATCATTTTCATCAAACATTGAAATGTACTTGGCGAACCCTTCATCCCAAACGGCATCACTTTGTACCGATAAAGTCTATCTGGATTCACGAACGCCGAAAATTCCTTTGAACTTTCCGTTAGAGGAATTTGCCAAAATCCTTTCAGAAAGTGAAATTTGCTAGCATTCTTGGTATTTCCAAATTTATCAATGCATTCATCGATTTTCAGTAATGGAAATGAATCTGTCTTAGTCACACTGATCACCTTCCAATAATCAGTACACATACAGAAAGATTTATATGGTTTCGGAACAAGTATACATGATGAACTGCAAATAAGTGCTCATATTTGAATAAGACATGTTTATGTTCATTCCTTTCTTGTTGTTGTAAATGTGAAAGTTTCTAGTCCAGATTATTCATGATTTCCGAATTCCGAAGATTTGTTGCTCCAAAATCAATAGAGACCGATTTAATTCCTTCACTTACATCCTCGGTTGGTGGGACAGGTACAACTAAATTATTGCATGATTTACCTGGTTATCTCTCTCCTTTAACCTGTTAATGTGATAAAGCTGTCTTTGTTTTCGCCTCCCAGGAGTATTTACGATGTAATTTAAATCATTTACTTTCTTTTCAACCGTGTACGGACCATAATAGTTGGCCTGAAGAGGATTTTAAGGACTAGGCAATAGAGTCAGAACTCTATCACCAACCAAGAAACTCATTTCTTTTGAGTTTTTATCATACCTCAATTTCATTTCTGACTGAGTAGAGTTCAAGTTCGCTCTTGCGACCTCACAATCCTTTCACAACGTATTCTGAAAATTAGAAACATAATCAAAAAGATTAATTTCAGTATCTTCATTAGAAATACATTTCTCTTTCAACAACTTCAGTGGACCACGCACAGTGTGTCCGAAAACTAGTTCAAAGGGACTGAATCCTAAAGATTCTTGAACTGAATCCCTAACGGAGAACAAAAGTAAACGAATGCCTTCATCTCAATATTTAAACGTATCAAAGCAATATGATCGAATAACATTCTGCAAAGTCAACTGAAATCTTCATAAATCCCATTTGCTCTGAGGGTGATAGGCAGAAGATTTTTGACGCAAACATAATGGTCAACCGGTATTGGTTGCCTGACTTGGAATTGGGTAAGGGACCAGCACAATCTAGCATTATTCTGCTAAAAGGTTCGTCATATGTAGGAATACGTTGCATATGAGCCTTAAGTATTTTCTGATTGGGTTTTACTACCATTTGACAAGTACGACAAGGTCTACAGTATTTACATACATCACTTTTGATTTTTGACCAATAAAAGTGAGACAAACTCTTGTGATAAGTTTTGCTAATCCCTAAATGACCAGCCAGAGGAGTTTCATGGGCCAGACTAAGTATTTCCTGTCTGTACGATTTTGGGACTACAAGTTGATAGTTCCCTGACAATTCGACACCAGCAGGTACCTTTGGGGTCTTCATTTTCTCATAAGAATTCCATTTTTAATGAAATAACAGAGAGGTACTTAAGTGGCTTCAGTTTCACTAATGGACCTCTGAAAACAAGTATTATCCAGGGTGAATAAATTATTTTAAATAAAAAAATTAACTCGATCTGGTCACAACACAAAATACCTCTGACATCTGAAGGTTTCAATTTACGACTGACTGAAATCACTAAAAACGTTAGTTTTAAGCGCAATTTTAGATCACGTGCCGGGGTCACGTGGTCACTTAGTTAAAATGTCGCAGTTAAGACCATAGTCCAAATGAAACGTACTCCATGGATGCGTTTGATTCTGCTGAACTAACCTTACTAGAAGATTCAATAAAAGAAAGGATGTTTACAACAGACCTGACAAGCAAGTCAATAATGACCTTATCACGACCAATGATTTTCACTCTGTGTTTGCCATTTTTGAATCCAGGTCAGGAACTAGGTCAGCTAAAAATACAATGTAGCAACACGGTCTTTTACTGAACTGAACTGAATTTTCCGAAAAAAAATATAAAATCCAGTAACGAAAAGTTATCATTACAATAACATGTAATGAAATAAAAATAAAATAACAAAATTGAAATTAACTCACAAGTAATTAAATTACATATACGTAACACCGATTCTGAATTTAAACAGATTTCCCACTCAAGTTTCCCCCTACATCTTATTTGATAGTGAACGTTTTAAAAGTCATTAAAAGTACAGCGAGTCTAGGTGTTGAAATCAAACAGTCCACTACTAACTCGATCGTTTATTTCTTAATATTTATATTCTAGTTTACAACCTTAATTTTACTTTTCTGCAACAAATACAAGTTATAATTATCAATGTTTGTAAGGGTTATTATCTCTACATTTTTGCAGAAAATACCGTATTACCGCTAAAGACAATTCTTATATGTGTCAGAAATTTACTTACGCAACTGCCGCTTAAAATGTTAACATTATAAGACTCTCCGACTGCATCGGCCGGATTGTAGAGTATACAACGGGAGAGTCTTCACTCTAGTCGTATATTTTAAAATCTTTCATTCTGATTGAACTCCATATATATATATATATATATATATATATATATATATATATATATATATATATATATATATATATATATATATATATATATATATATATATACTCAACAACATATATATATATATATATACCCTACCTCTATCATCATCATTTGTTTAAATTTATGAATATTCTTAGTGTTCAAACATATACCACAATAAAATGCAACAAGTTTAATTAAGGGATCTCAGAACGGTGAAAATGAATAATGACATGCAACAATGTGCGGACCAGTGTAACGTTTATCTCACCAACTCTGTCAGGTCACATTATTTTAAATCCAACCGCCTATTTAATTTCTCGATTGCTTTATGAAGATAATACCAGCTATAAGGGTGACGTATGGGAATCTGATAAAGCGAATTGCTAAAGATTTAATAACCTTATATCAGGTATAGACTGGACTACTAAGACAGGAGCTTGTTATGGTGTAATTGATGCCGTTGACGGATTTACGTCGTCGCATATACAATTTGCTAAAGTGTGTGGTCGATTTTACACATTAACCGTTCGGATGAGATTCAGATGTTGATATGACAGCACAATTCATAGTACAAGCAGTAAGCGCGACAACATGAATCAAGTAGCCAATAATAATAATAATAATAATAATAATAATAATAATAATAATAATAATAATGATAATCCTGGTCATTGGGGAATATATAACATTTACGTAAAAAAGACAATGACCAGAAAACAGAACAAAGGCAAAAACTTGGAGACTATGGATTCTGTTCGTGCAAATTTCAAAGATCATTGGGAACTTATGTGTCACTGTCAAGGAAACGTTTTCAACATCAATGTCTCCATTAAGGAGCATTGATGTGAATGATCGCTACATGTAGTGCCCTCAGGTGTCGAAAAAGCAGATTCTCCTAAATCTTTGCATGCTGCTCCAACGCATGTTGATGAGAACAATGTGATCCTTCTGTATATACATCTCAAAACTAATAATAAACAAACGAATACATTAAAAACTGTGGATTAAATTTCCGATATAATCAACATCTTACCCACTCACAAATCATGTGGTATGGATGAAATAAGCAGCCATATGATCAAGCACCATCCCATCCATTCCATAGTCAAATCACCCTGTGTCTTATTCAACATACACCAGACTAAAAAGTCCTCCGATCCTTAGGGAAAACAGCGATGGCAATGTTAGTATATACAATGGGATGCACCGCTGACCCTGTACACTAGAGGCCTGTTTCGTTATTAAGTTGTGTTGAGAATGATATGGAAAGAAATATTTGAAGCATCTCTACAAAATGATTTTATTGGAAATATCAATCCCGCTTTCTTCCCAACAATTATAGCTTATTTCAGCTCAATGATATGTACCATAGAATATGCACTGCGCTTGATAGCAAGGATGCCTTATGTGTGGTCTTTTGCGATGTCTCTAGAGCAGTTATTACAGTTTGGCATGGAGATTTAATACTTAAATATAAGAACAATGGCATCGATAGCTATCATACTGAATGGTTCTCTGCCTATACATCGAAAACACTTTAAACAATTTTTGTAAATTCTACCGAATTAAATAGCAGTCTCCTGAAGCTGGAATACCACAGGACTAAGTGTAAGGTCCGTTATTATTTATTGTGCATATTAACGACATAGGCGATGACCTATTGAGTGCAGCGAGACTTTTGACTGCGAATAGCTCAATGACGTATTCATATGATGACACTTACGAAACGGAATTTGTAATGAACCCAGATTCACAAACTCTTGACCATTTTTAAAGGCAGTGTCGTCTTGACTTTAAACTAACCCATACTGAGGCAATGATATTCTCTTGGTCTAGAATGGGCTTTCCCAGACCTAAAACTCAAAAAAAAAAAATCATATATTTTGTTGAGTTCAACAAACATATTGACCTAACATTCAGTAGTCCAGGACACTGGACTAAACATATTGATAACACATTTATGTCGACCTCAAAAATGATAACTGCCCTGATAACACTTAAATATAACATTTAGCGGAAAGACGTTAGAAAGGATATATAGTACACACATCCGCCCCTTACTAGAATTCGCTGATCTTGTACGAGATGGTTGTTCCGCCGAGAAACGTTCTCAAATTAGAAACATTACGATTAGAAGCGGGAGAATGGTATCTGAGTTCATTTCAAGAGTTTCACGTCATAAGATTTATGAACCTGGTTGGTCTACCTTGTCAGACAGACACAAGCTTCCTAAGCTATGTTTTCTTTCATAAAATGGTATAGGAAGGCTCTCCTTTTCATCTTTGCTGACATTACATCACCGCCTCTTGGTGAGACAAGCATACATGATCTTAGAAATAACAATTCTTTAATCACATTTATGTCAGAATAGAAATAAGATGAAATTAATTCCTATACTTCTCTATTCATGTTTGGAACTCACTCTAATATTCAGTAAAAAGTGAAAGCACCTGTTATATCTCCATAAGTAAAATAGCGACTAAGGCGACATAAGTGCCTACCCATCTTTTCGTTGGTACAAGGAACTCGTCCATTCTGCCTTCTAGAACTAGAAATAGCTACAGTGATTTGCATAATTATTTATATTCTAATCATTTAAGATAAAATCTATTGTGTCCTGGTAGTGATGATTTAGAAAATAAATACCATAATATAATTATTTGACTATATTGTATTGAACGGCGTAGGAAATGTTTTTGACAATTTAAAAATCTTCATGCACCAGCGACTACAAATACTGTTTTATACGGATAATCAGACTTTACAGAGAATACAATTATTAATTTATTTGAGTTGACCAAAACAGTCTCTAAAGACACGAATTTCTTTCTGTTAATTTGGATTATTCTAAATTTGATTTTTATACTCAATAAATGACAGGCAAGTTTAATTTTTAATTAAGAAAGACGTGATTTTCTTACTTTTAGCTGCTGAATTCATATTAGTGTATGTACTCTTGTCTAACGTATGCCATCATCCTTAATTTATCATTACTTTATTAATGTTTTTTATTTCTCTCTTTCTTTTTCTCTAACCTGTTTTGCCTGAATTGAGAATATATACATAACATTGCATGAATCATATTAATTTACTACCGCTATACAATTCATGTCGATTGTGTGTGAGTAGCTTTTCTTAAGGTCTGAGAACTGGTAACCCTACCCCATTTGTTAACATCTATGGCAATAAAACAGTTTTCAACTAATGAAACCAATAAGTATAAGTAAAATCAGGACGTTATTTATTTCCTTACACTACAGAGTGAAAATTCTAAAGACATATATTATCATGAAAGTAAAAATAAATAATCTTATCCTTTCTATTGTTAAGTCCAAACCGATATAATGTTCTGGATCACTTCCAATAGTCTGTAATGTCCTGATGTAACACAATGATACAATCCAGAGTGTCTTTAATTGAATTCCAAAGTCAATGAACACGCTAATAATTTCACTGAATAATTTTAATACATATTTACCCTCGTATTATATCAAACACAGCTTCAACCTCTGATCATGGATTCTCAAACAGACTGATATAGAAACGTAAAGGATTATTTGCTTATCAAATCCGTATTAATACACATTTGGTTTGATCAACATAGTAATAGAATACGAATACTTGCAACGGAAACAGCTAGTCTAAGTAAAACAAACTTGAACTTGCAATCTTGCTGCGTATACATGTTGTATTATAGCTTACAATCTTTGACCACATCAGCTAAAACATATAATGTTTACAATCTACAACTATGGGCAAAGGTTAAGCACACAGTATTCTTTAAATTTACATAACACTTGCATTGATCGTTTTTGTAGGCATTCAACTGACTGTTTGCTCTTAACGATTTGAAGCGATAAGGTAAATGAAGTATCCAGACTAAATAGTTGTACTTTACTACATTTTGCATTTATGAAGGATAAAATCATTTGCATAACAAACTAGTTTAGCCAAGCACTCACTGGGCTGGACACTTCCCGAATAGTTCATGCACTATTACGTCTAGCTTCTAGCTGGTTGTTTTGGGTTTTTTTATTAGAAATGTAACGTGCAGGAAAATCAATATCTACCGACGTTGTATGTCACAGCACCTATGTGTGGGATAATTTCTAATTTCTCTTCCTCAGCCTACACCATTAACGACTAAGAGAAGGTAACCTTATCCATAAGCTTTTCAGCTGGGAAAGCTGTAAATATGATACGCTTTTGCAAAGCACTGAATTAAATTTAAGTTGGGTACCATTCCATTGATATCAAACAAACAAATTCTTATAATGTAATCGCTGATTAATGTCTTCTTGTCACCAATATAGTATGCCCGTACATATCAGAGTATCTGGTAAGACATGCACTTTGATTTGTAATTATGGCATCTAGTCTTATTCTTGTTTCATTTCAGGACTGACTTATAGAGGGGAAGTATGTACTGTTGGTGAAAGGATGTCGTTAGTCGACATACGTGGTTATGTTTTAATGGTTTATACAGCAGCACATGAACTCGGACACAGGTAAGTCAACTCCTGGTACATTGACATCCACTCTCTTAAGCTTCTTGTGTCCTGTGTTGGGTTCCTCATTCATTAAATAGCAATTATCATTGGCCGTTAATCCAATGCATGTGGTTTCTTCTGAAATAGTTGTTTTTCTATATTCATTGACCAGATTAGTGTATCATTCTGGTAGTCTAAAATTGTTCCTTTTTCGATCAACTTAAAATGCATTAAGTTAGTCAATACGCTGGCATATGTGATTGTAAGGGAAATTGCCAGACCAGCTATTGTTGCATCCTTTGAAGTTCTTTGTATTTCTCACGGGTGTTCGCATAACACTGTCTAGCTTTATGGTGTTCTAATACTGACTTATCTATTGAAAATGCGTGTTCCCCACGCAAAAGGCTCAGTACTCCAATCAGAAAAGAATATGTTTTGTTATTGCTGGTTTATAGTCATACGCCTTACATGTCTCTTATTTCCAGTCTTGGAGCAAATCACGACGGTGCAGAGGAAGCCATAGCTTGTAAGGCAGAGGATGGTTTTATTATGACTCCCTCATTTAAAGAAGATTCTCCAGGAAAGCCGTACCCCAAGAACCGCTGGTTATTCTCTAATTGCTCTGTAAACTCGTTCAAGGTCACACTAAAGAACAAGTATGTGCAGTGTTTATCCATAAGTAAAATATTATAAAGTTGCATTTGTTTAAGACATCTTTTGATACGAGAAACTGGCTTGACCAGTAGTTGTTTAGGAGGAGCACTATTACGCATGCACTTTGATAGTATCAACCGGTTTGACACCTCAAATCAAGAAGCATTGCCTACATAATGAATATAAAGACTACTTGGACA